>CAIGQQ010005788.1:1377270-1390793 GCA_903798035.1 Danio albolineatus | reverse complement strand
TTAATCGTGATTAATCACATCCAAAATAAAAGTTTAACATAATATTTCTGTGTGTACTGTGCATATTTTATTATGAATATATAAATACACACATGCATATACTTGATTAAATGTTGGTTTATATTTAGATATATAAAAAATATATGTGTATGATACAAATTTTACATTTGAATATGATGTAACTACTTTGATGTAACTTTTTTATATATAGTTTTGGCTTCTATGAATGTGTTTATCACATATACATAATAAATATATATAACACACACACATATTATGTCAAAACAAACTTTTATTTTGGATGTGATTAATCAAGATAAATTTTTGGACAGCCCTAATATATATATATATATATACACGTATGTATGTATGTATGTATGCATTTATTTATATATTTGTGTGTGTGTTTAGACGTGTATACGTGTGTATGTGTATATGTATGTATGAATGTATATCATAATCAGCGGCTTCCTCATACATTTTAGGACCACACAATATCATAAGGTCATACAAATATTCAAATATCAATTAAATATCATACAATTACATCCCTGAATTATGTCCAGAATGAAGCAGGTACTGCTCCTTCTTGTGTACAATGATGAACACTGTAGGGGCAAACCATCAGATCGCCTGCTTTGATGACGACGAACCTCACATAAACCTGATTTTGCTTACACCATTGGCCGATTAGTTTGCTTGTTTAAAGAAAAACTCGCTTCATCAGATGTTGAAGTAATGCTTTCTGTCGAGATAAATGCATGACGATACGTACTATACACCAGATGACAAAGGACAGCTCGAACTTGTGAGGGAAACTGAAGATCGACAGCCCCAGGAAGGCAAACACGCAGGTTTCTGCAGAATGAGAAGACGGTGGAGTTAACAGTGATCTCCATATGAAGCAGCAGGATTGTGTAAGCGGTGGAACGTCACTGACCACACATGAAGGCCACGGTGCGCAGAGTCTGCTGCATGAGGATCTGGGTGACCGGAGACAGGTTATGATGAGTGTAATGGGACATCACAATACCCGAGAACAGGATGGCCATGATACCTGCGGGCAGAGACACAGCGGTTCTCATTAGTACTAAGACCTAACAGTGATAAAACCGAAATTCTTCTTGTTGGCACCAAATCTACACTTTCTAAATCTTATTCAGTCTCCCCCTCTCCTCAGGTTAAGAGTCTGGGTGTCATCCTTGACGGCTCACTCTCTTTCCAGTCTCACATTATAATAAATCCAAGTCTGCATATTTTCATCTCCGTAATATAAACCGTCTCCGCTCTTCTCTCACGGCTCACTCCACCTCTATCCTCGTACACAGCCTCGTCACTTCTCGCATTGATCACTGCAATTCTCTCCTCTATGGTCTCCCACAGAAATCCCTTCACAAGCTACAACTGGTCCAGAACTCAGCTGCCCGCATCATCACCAAACTCCTCCTTTTCACCATATCACCCCCATTTTACAAGATCTGCACTGGCTCCCAATCAAACCCAGAGTCGAATATAAAATCCTCCTCCATACATTCAAGACCATCCATAACCTCAGACCTCCTTACTTGTCTGATCTTCTCCATATCACCACTCACTCCCGCTCCCTTAGATCCTCCTCCTCCATTCACCTCTCTGTTCCCTCTGCCCGTCTCAGCACGATGCGGAGCAGAGCTTTCAGTCGCTCTGCTCCCAAACTCTGGAACTCTCTTCCTCCTGACATCCGCAACATCGACTCTCTCCCTCTGTTTAAATCCAGACTCAAAACTCATCTGTTCAACTTACTCTTTGTAACTGCCTACTACACTCTGTTTCATGTCTTTGTATTTTATCATCTTCTCTATTTTATACTATTTTCTTTTCATTGTTTATATGATGTTGTACAGTGACCTTGGGTTTCTTGAAAGGCGCTTTAAATAAAATGTATTATTACTATTATTATTAGTACTGCAACTGAAATTATTCACAGCAGTATTTTACGAACTAAGCGATGATTAAAACTACTGCCGTGAAAAGATTATTCATTCATTCATTCATTTATTTATTTTCTACCGCTTTTCTGGGGCTGGGTCGTGAGGCAGCAGTCTTAGGAGAAAACCTAGACTTTCCTCTCCCCAGACACTTCCTCCAGCTCCTTCGAGGGGATCTCGAGGTGTTCCCAGGCCAGCCGAGAGACATCGTCCCTCCAGCGTGTCCTGGGTCTTACCCAAGGCCTCCTTCGGGTGGGACATGCTTGGAACACCTCCCTAGGTAGGCATCCGAAACAGATGCTCGAGCCACCTCAGCTGACTTCTCTCGATGTGGAGGAGCAGCCGCTCTACTCCGAGCTCCTCCCAGGTGACCCAAAGGTGAGAGTAGGAACGTACACTGATTGGTAAATCAAGAGCTTTGCCTTTTGGCTCAGCTCCTTCTTTACCACAACGGACGGTATGTCAATCCGCCTGTCAATCTCGAGTTTCATCCTTCCCTCACTCGTGAACAAAACCCCAAGATACTTGAACTCCGCCACCTGGGGTAAGGACTTTCCTCCAACCTGGAGATGGCAGACCACCTTTTTCCGGTGGAGCACCATGGCCTCGGACTTGGAGGTGTTGATTCGCAAACCACTCCAGTGCACGCTGAAAGTCCATGTTCGATAAAGTCAACAGAACAACATTGTCTGTGAATAACAGAGATGAAATCCTGTGGTCCCCGAACCGGACCACCCCCAGCCCAAGCCTGCGCCTTGAAATTCTGTCCATAAAAATTCTAAACAGAACTGGTGACAAGGGGGAGCCCTGCTGTGGTCCAACATGCACTGGAAACAAGTCTGACTTATTACCGGCAATGTGAACCAGACTCCTACTGAGAGATGGCCCTAAACAGAGCGCCTCTAACGCCATACTCCCAGAGCACCCTTTACAGAATTCCACAAGGGACACGATCAACTGCCTTCTCCAAGTCCACAAAACCCATGTGTACTGGTTGGGTATATACACAATAAATATGCACAGTATAGATAAGTAACTCATGTAAATACAAGCTTTTATTTTGAATGTGATTAATCACATTTTGCCATCACTTCAAAGTTACATTTGCATACTGCGCATATTTATTTTATACATACATATAAATAAAAACATACATGTATATATTTGAGAAAACGTTAATTATACAGTATATTCGTGCACAGGGAGTTCACACACATGACGCAATTTTAAAATAAAAGTCTGAGTTTACGTAAGTCACATACAGTATGTGCACTGTGCATGTTTATTTTGTATAAATACATAAATCCAAACATATATGTAGATATTTGAATAAACGTTTATTTATATTTACAAAATAAAATATTTATATCTTACAAATTAATTAAATATAAATATAGGTAAATATTTCAGTTTTGCATTTGTTTTCTATTTATATATATATATGTATATGTATATATATATATATATATATATATATATATATATATATACACAGTGAGTGAACACATTATGCAAAGATATATTTACGGATGCGAATAATTATAATTATGATAAATATTTTGACAGCACGATTTAAAATTAATCAAAATCTGTTTTTGAGCTCACCGGAGAGTTTGATGCCCTCAGCTAGACCGTACGGCAGGTATGCAAATATTATCATCATCCCGAACTCCAGAGATGGGGTCTTCCTCAGGTCGAAGTGTTTTAGGGACTGAATGCTCTCTTTCAGGAATATAAACTCACAAATACATACATACATGCATGCATACATATTTTCACTGTATGTCTGATAATATTTTTTCTTCTGGAGAAAGTCTTCCTTGTTTTATTTCAGCTAGAATAAAAGCAGTTTAATTTTTTAAGACCACTTTAAAGTCAATATTATCAGCCTCTTTAAGCTATATATTTTCCGATAGTCTACTGAACAAACCATCGTTATACAATAACTTGCCTAATTACCCTAACCTGCCTAGTTAACCTAATTAACCAAGTTAAGCCTTTAAATGTCACTTTAAGCTGTACAGAGGTGTCTTGAACAATATCTAGTCAAATATTATTTACTGTCATCATGGCAAAGATAAAATAAATCAGTGATTAGAGATGAGCTATTAAAACTATTATGATTAGAAATGTGTTGAAAAAAATCTGTTCTCCGTTAAACAGAATTTGGAGAAAAAAATAAACAGGGGCTAATAATTCTGACTTCAACTGTATATATATATATATATATAGACAACTTGGCATATATTTTTTATCTTGTGACCGACTATCATCTTAAGCAAAGTTTTATGGAAAAGTAATAAAAAAGTTTTAATCAACCACCTATACTACCTGTAGTTGGATTGTAAATCCAAAGAAATTAATAATCTTCAAATGGACTAATCAGTTTTTCACCATAGCGTTAAGTAGTAAAGTAATAAACAGCACATGCGTTCATATAACAGCATAAGGATACAACAGCAGAGATGAGGCCGGTGAGCGTGCCTAACGCAGCCGACCCGAAGAACATCTTCAGGAAGTATCCCAGCGCCTGCATGAAGGTTTCCCATCCCGTAGAGACGTCTGAGCCGCCGAAGCCCTCCGCTGTACTGAAAGACAAACAACATCAACCACTTCCCACAACTGCAGTCTCAAAGACACACAAAAAAAATCATACGATCAGCAGAGGGCAGCAGAATCACATTCAGATCTCTGTACATACAAACACCATACTTCATTGAACAGCTTCCACCACAAACTACACACACTACACAACCTATGAGGCCTTTATAAAACAAAGTTTCACATTTCATCTGCCAATATAAAACAGATTTAAAGGCGATGTGTGCATTAATACGTAAACAACAAACTAACTACATGTTAAATGTGATAAACCTTTAATGACAAATTTGCTTAGAAATGTTCATTCTTTTTTTTATTTTATATATATATATATATTTCAGAGGTGATCATTACAATAATATCCAGCTGCAGGCCCGCAGAACCACACACGTTTCAGGCATACGCAATCCAGTACACACGATCTAGGCAAACCATATATAGTTACGACAAACGTTAATGTTATTAATGTCTATAATGTTATTAACGTTTACAATCATATATAAACAGTTGCTCCTTCCTTCATTAGGTCCTTTGTTCATTCGTTCGTTCGTTGCTAAAGTTTAGTAAAAGATAGTAGATTAAATCAGTGTATAGCTATTTTAATGTTATATTATGAACTACAGTACAGTTACAGAACTCATTTTAATGAGATACGTTACTGTTTGTTTTTTATATTTTACAACAAATTATTCTAACCAAGTACGACAACATTAAGATCCTGAATTAGTCTATTACACACAATCCTACAATCAGACTGTTATGTTTTCTTTGTGTATATGTGAATAAAGTCATACGTGTTAAAGCAATAATTTTATTTGTTTACATAATTTGAGTTCAGAAACTGCAGAGATGTTAAAATGATCGTTACCACATAATACTGAAATAATGACTGCAGTGGGAAACCCTGAACTGTTCACAGTCTAATGGATGCAATCGTAGCACGGCCGGTCGCCATATTTGTGAAATACAGTAGGTGGCAATAATGCTCCTAAAGAGTTAGTTAGTTAGTTACCATATATGGTGTGCCAAGATTGTGTGTGTTAGATTGTGTGTGCCTGAAACGTGTGTGGTTCTGTGGTCCTGAAGCTGGGATATTTTTTACAGTATTTCCTATAGTTTTTTTTCCTGAAGAAAGTCTTCTTTTATTATTTAGTCTGGTGAGAATAAAAATAAATAATTACAAATACCGGTCAATATTATTAGGATAAGATGTTTTTTTTCTCTCAATTGACTACAGAACAAACCACTGTTGTACAAGGACTTGCCTAATTAACCTAATTAAGTCTTTAAGACTATATTTATGAGCGTTGACACTTTAAGCTGAATACTGATGCCTTGCATTCAAAGCAGGTTTATAGACACAGCTAAAGTCAAAATTGTAAAAATTTCAAGTCATATTTTCTGACTTTAAATTTTTGAAAATGGGAGGACTTGAAAATGGGAGGACACCAATATAGTCTCAAAAAACTTTTTACAGAAATCTCATTTTGCAGGCTATCTTAATCAAATTTGAAATATAAACTCATAAAACACTTGGCTTTCAAGTCATATTTTTTCTAGGACATTACATTAATGTTTTCCTGTGTTTGTACATGGAAAAACAAATATTGAACACAATACTTTTTTTTCCTCATGACTTCATAATGTATAACTTTTTATATTTCTGAGCGTTGACACTTTAAGCTGAATGCTGATGCCTTGCAAAACAAATTGTAAAATATTATGTACAGTGCATAGCAGCCTGCCTGGAATTTGCCAAAAGGCATCTGAAGGACTCTCAGACCATAAGAAACTAAACTTTTTGGTCTGATGATACTAATATTGAACTCTTTGGAGTGAATGACAGGCGTTACGATTGGAGAAAACCAGACACCGCTCATCACCAGACTAATACCATCCCTGCAGTGAAGCATGGGGGTGGCAGCATCATGCAGTGGGGATATTTTCCAGCAGCAGGAACTGGAAGACTAGTCAGGATAGAGGAGAAGATGAATGCAGCGATGTACAGAGACATCCTGAATGAAGACCTGCTTCAGAGTGCTCATGACCTCAGACTGGGGCGACGGTTCATCTTCCAGCAGGACAATGACCCAAAGCACACCGCCAAAATATCAATAGAGTGGCTTCACGACAACTCTGTGAATGTCCTTGAGTGGCCCAGCCAGAGCCCAGACCTAAATCCTATTGAACATCTCTGGAGTGATCTGAAAATGGCTGTACACCGTCGCTTCCCATCCAACCTGATAGAGCTTGAGAGGAACTGCAAAGAGGAACGGGCAAAAATTCCCAAAGACAGGTGCGTCAAGCTTGTGGCATCATATTCAAAAAGACTTGAGGCTGTAATTGCTGCCAAAGGTGCATCAACAAAAGTATTGAACAAAGGCTGTGAATACTGATGTACATGTGATTCTGCAGGTCTTTTTTTTATTTTTTTTTTTATTTGCAACAATTTCAAAAACTCTTTTTTCACATCGTCATTATGGGGGATTGTGTGTAGAATGTTGAGGAAATAAATTAATGTAATCCATTTTGGAATAAGGCTGTAACAAAAAAAATGTGGAAAAAGTAAAGCGCTATGAATACTTTCTGGATGCACTGTATTATCATCATGGCAATGACTAAATAAATTAGTTATTAAAAATATTACTGCATGTTTAAAAATGTGTATCTCTGTTAAACATCACATGGAAAATATGACTTGAAATTTTACAATTTTGACTTTAGCTGTGTCTATAAACCTGCTTTGAATGAAGAAACCCATGTAATACTATGCTCACCACTTCAGCAACAAAGAAGCACCGGCCATACGACTATACACGCTGTACCAGCTAACCATCAAGATCAACAAATGTTTTATCAGGTAGGAGAGCTTCGCCCACGGGTGTAAAACTACACCCAGAGAGGAATTACTGCTTTCTAGGAAACACACAAACAGCTGATAACAGCAGCTCTGCAGACTCCTCAATTATAGATGAGATCATTTTACCAGCAAACACCCTGGAGACAGTCTGAATACACACACACAATGACCACAGGAAAGCCTCGAGAAGAGAGCGGATGAGATCAGAGGCGTGAGCATGAGAAGAGACTAAAGGCCTGTTCACAGCAAGCACGATAACGATAAATATATTTGTTTCTACACAGACGAATGATAATGAACTGTTTATTTTTAGATGATGCTTTTAATTGGGCATTTTACTTGTAACCAGCAGGTGTCCTCAGTGTGCTGCTAGCACATCTGAACTTTTTTTTTTTTATCTGATCATATATAGCGCTTTTACATTGTACAAGTGCTATCTTTATAAATAAACATGGATAAGTGGATAACACTCAAGGCTCTAGCACACTTCGTTCGAAGGCAAAAAGAAGTTAGAAAAGGCTGAGTAACGGTAAACTGTTTTTAAACATTCCAACACCCCCCGCAAATATGGTGCTAGCCACCAGCATTTTTCGAAATGGGAGGACACCGATATAGTCTCAAAAAACTTTTTACAGAAATCTCATTTTGCAGGCTATCTTAATCAAATTTGAAATATAAACTCATAAAACACTTGGCTTTCAAGTCATATTTTTTCTAGGACATTACATTAATGTTTTCCTGAGTTTGTACATGGAAAAACAAATATTGAACACAATACATTTTCCTCATGACTTCATAATGTATAACTTTTTATATTTATGAGCATGACCCCACTGTAAAGCCCAAAGTGTCTTCTTTCCAATGATACCTGGTATGTGTTTGTAGCTTACTGGAGTCAGGAACTGTTACTATTTAAAGTTAGGTAGGTGTAAATACCCAAAGGTGAGTGCTGGGTAACAGTCAAATTAGCCTAAAAACAGCTATTTGTGGCTTGCTGATCATATTTTTTTACAGTGTATAAAAGAAATATATTGTTTATTTGCTTAATACTGTAAGAAACAGGCTGGACCTTTCCTTAAAGCATACTCATACACACAACATACACACTCATTTTAAAAACCTTAATGCACACATTTCAGAATGATATCTTTACCTTTCAACCCCTTAATACTTCCCTTTTCATATCTGTTTTAGTAATTAATTACTTTATTCTTTATTTTTCATCGACGTAAACGATGTAAACAGAAGAGAGACGAGCTAATGATAATGAAATCACCGAAATCAGAAAATGTGCGAAGAGAACAAGAGGTGATGAGAAATGAGAGAAAAGGTGAAAAACACAATGTAGCAGAGCAGAAACAGATGAAGCTAGATAAAGGGTAAAAAGATACGAGAAGAGACCGATGGAGAGATGTCGACAGACCACACGTCTCACCCTTCCTGTTCAACTTGTTTCTAACCTAATAGATAACCATCATGTGCTGTCTGCACAGTTCTGTGAATCTACGAAAACATGGGTAAAAGGAGGTGTAAACCCCACTGACATTACAAATATGTTTAGGTAAGGCAAGGCAAGGCAAGTTTATTTATATAGCACATTTCATACACAGTGGCAATTCAAAGTGCTCTACATAAACAGGAATAAAATTGAAGTATAAGAAAATAAAATAATTTAAAAAAACAGATAAAAACAGATTAAAATGAGTTAAGACAAGTTATAAAAGAATGTTTAGGCCATGAACTGTTCACACCATCTCTCCCAATGCCATCAGCAGCTTATGCTTTTGAGACGTTCCATATGAATCAGCGGTTTCTACACAAGCGCACACAGAAAGCTAAACACAATAGTGTTATAAAAACAAGCTGAACGTGACTGCCTAACGGACTCCTATTATGACCATTAATCATGTTAGTTTGAAACTATGCAAGCACAATAGTGTTGTTATTATACTGGAATTTCTAACCTCAATATGATATCTTAAAAAATATCGATAATCGATACCATTTTCGATACTGCGAGGAAACCACACCGATACAAACCAAAAGTAAGACTGTATCGTTTGAAATATTCCATTATTGATACTTACTAAAATATCGATATTTTTGACAACACCAATGCACAATATGAAACTGATTTCAAATCCTGCACAGTGTGATGCTATATGAGATTTCATGAGAGATTTACATATACGTATGACCCATTAAAGAGCTGCACGATAATCTGAAAAAAGGAAATTGTGATGTTTTGTTTTTCTGTGATATGTATTGGTCAAGACGATCTGCTGCAGGGCTCAAGGCGATTTAACCTCTTAAACTCTAATGCTATTTTGGGATTTCCGCCTGGATTTTGCCTACCTAATTTTAAAAGCTTCCCAAATCTACATGCAGAGAAGTAAATGCAAAAATGTGGTATAATTTTAAATAAAACCTTTTAAATGTTCATAAAACACTGTTGAAAGTGATTAAAATAATTGTATATGTTGTCTGTGTTATCATAAACACTTAAAAAAAGAGGCACTTTCTGTATTTTTTCTTTATAAACTCAAATTTAAAAGAGTACCTTTTAGGTTCTGTGTGGTCTAGGTTGCTGTAATTAATTTTTGGTGGTTCCTGCACATGTCAGTAATCATAAGAAAAAAGAAAAATGCCTCTATCATAATCTATGCAAAAGTTATTGTATTCCAACTGATGAGAGGTGCTATACCTTTTTTTATGTAATTTCCGCCTACCAAACTTTGAAAGTCTTCCATGTCCAAATGCAGTGGTATAAATGACAAATTCCAGTGTTATTGGACAGAAAACCATTTGAATTTACAAAAGAAACTGCTGAAAGTAATAAATAATATTTGTTATGTTTTCTGTTTTATGATGAACCACTTCAACATCGGGCGCTTTTTTATTTTTTGTTCTAAAATGCTTTTTTCAAAATGTGTAAATAATCCCATAAGAGAATAAGACAACTCCAGACAGTTCTGCTTGAAACCAGCAGATAGCAGCAAACACTGGGAAAAAGAATTTTGTCTCTACCATAGAGTATGCAAAAGTTATTGTAATTCTGAAAACTGAATATTGGGAAAACATGGCATGCGGATAGACTATTGTTTTCATATTTTCACGATCTTTGGTTTGATCAAACATAATTCACTGTGTTTTGACCACATTATACATATAAAAGGAATACTTATGCACATCACCTCAAAAACAGCAGAGAAATGGCCTGTTTTAAAGCACTCAGCATAAGGTAAGAGATGATGTAGCATTTGTGGCTTTCTGTGCAATCTGGGGCTGCTTATTGATCATAAATATAATATGAAATAGAAAATAAATAGAATATAATTCACATAAAGGAATGCTAGAATCGTACATGGACAGGCAAGAGCTTTTATTTGAGCTATGACTTGTACATGTGTGTCATATATGAAGCATATAAAAATAGGAAAATGACAGCTCTGGTATCCAGTATTTTGTTGTGTAATTAAATGTTAATAACTTTTGTACAGTAAAATAAAAACCTAAGTGATGCATATGTGCATAAAATATAGCTTCTACGCTTTCAAACGGAACCAGTTATAGGGGTCTTGCGCAACCACAGACCTTTAAATATGAAAGTGAAACTGATGACGTGTACCGGGTCCGCTGAGTTTAAGAGGTTAAAGGGTCACGAAACATCAAAACACATTTTTTGAGCTGTTGACAGTCATATATGTGTCCCGCGCTGCTATAAACACTACTACGACACGTATTTCACTAAAAAGTGAAAATTGGTTGTTTTTGCGTTATTTTGAGCAAATTCGTTCTTCCAATTTGAAACGAATTTTTGAAGCTGCATCACGCCGATGAGATTCTTACGTGTATTCCAGCGTGGAGAGTGGACGTCTGTACTGGCCAGTACATTGTGACGTCTCTGAGTGTGCAGCAATAATTCATGAGAAAGACTTGGTTCAAACCAATCAGCGCGCACTATTGTGAATGAGGCGTAACTTCATTAATATGCATGATAGCTTCGAAGACAGTTTTTAACTGTTACAGTGTCTTCACAGATTTGATAAGTAAGCGATCAGTGGTCTTTGTTTGTTTATTCAGATGGCAAAGTTAGTTAGTATCATCAGCAGTACTCTTTCAGTGTTTAAAGACAGACCTTAGCCAAAATGATTTGAACTGTTGCTAAGTTTACAGTACGTTAATATCACTATAATATTATAGAATGTAAAATCGGCTTTAAATGCTGCTCTCCGAGTGTAAACATGTAAACATCGCAGTCAAACTATTACTGTCGTGTAGAATTTTCTAAGCATTTTGTGACAGGATAGTCTATACACACACGCAGCTTTCTGACGCTACCTACCGGATGCATCTAAGTAACAGAGAAATGCGGAGAGTTTTTTTTTTTCTAACATACGCTGTGCGGTATCAAACATTCCATTAAAACCGCACTCCTCCAGCAGTTCCTCGAATCTGGTTTGTCACAGGGGGCATGTAGGAAATGTTCCTAAATGAAAGTGAAAGTGCCAAACTGCTGTTAAAGTTGACAAATTAAGAATTTGGCAACTAATTGGATGACTGATGTCCATGTAAACACAGTCACTGTCTTTCTCCCCTGCGTCTGTGTGTTTGTTTTGCCTCTGTGAAAATCAGCGCATGCCCAAATGGAAACTCCCATTTTTATGCAAAACCTTCCCTCATTCCCTCCCCCGACACTCCCACCTAAACCGAGCTGGACACACCCACTTTCCTGAGCTTTTTCAGACAGTAGGTGTGAAAACACCCTGTTGAGACAGGCGGGTTTCGTGGCCCTTTAAGTGATTTTGAACGTGGCATGGTTGTTGGAGTATTTCAGAAACTGCTGATACTTGTTGAAGCAAAACAATTCTAATTGTTTTATGTTAAATCCACTTAAATTTGTAAAAGAATTAAGTTAACTTAATCGATCTGTGTTGGTACGACATGTGCTGCCTTAATTTTTTTTAGCTGAATCAAATTAAAATTTCTAGTCATCTCAACTTACATCAATCCAACTGACTAAAAATATTAGGTTAAACTCTGTATAACTTTAAAAATTTAGTTTAAACCTGATTACTTATTAAAATAAGTCACAGCAAAATACAAATATTTCTTGTTTTGAGTTTTTGTCATTATATAAATTCAAAGAAACTTTAAGAAACCCAGCATTTTTACAGTGTATATTGTGCAGAATTAATCTGCTATAAAGATAGAAACGCTCATGTTATATATGGATCTGATCTAGTCATGCTCAGCAAATTCAGGATTGGCCTGCCGCTCTGATCCAAATCCACAGGTGTAATCTCCTATCATTCAGGAGCTGGAAGGAAAGATGGTGACAGATGTGCCATATGCTCAATTATTGCACATTATTATAAGGCTCCATTATCCTTGAAACTTCCAAATGCTGTGATAGAGTTTGACAAGCTCAAGCACAAACAAGATGGTTTGACAGCTCAATGGTTACAAGAGTGAGCTCTTTGGTTACATGCAATAATCAGTTCTGTTTTTTTTCTCACGATGTGTCATGTAAGTGGATCTAACGGCTAATTTAAAGACATGGCTAGTAAATAATTGATGGGATGAGACCTCCACAATAGAGCAGTGCCAAATGACTAAGCAGAAAGACCAGTTTGGACAAATGAAAGGTTAAATATTACATTTTTACAATGTATGTCATATGACTTAAACAATGTTATAAACTTTTTATATAATGTTTTTTTTTCAATGGGAGGTTAATTTTTTATTGATTATTTCTGTATCTTTGTGGCTTCTAATATGATTTGATGCAGGGTTCAAATCTATCTATCTATCTATCTATCTATCTATCTATCTATCTATCTATCTATCTATCTATACATCTATAATGACACACACAAACACTTACAGTTTTGCTCATTATACATCTATCCATCTATCCATCCATCTATCCATCCATCTATCCATCCATCTATCCATCCATCCATCCATCCATCCATCTATCCATCTATCTATCTATACATCTATAATAACACACACAAACAACACTTACAGTTTTGCTCATTATACATCTATCTATCTATCTATCTATCTATCTATCTATCTATCTATCTATC
>CAIGQQ010005788.1:1354052-1377260 GCA_903798035.1 Danio albolineatus | reverse complement strand
CTATCTATCTATCTATCTATCTATCTATCTATCTATCTATCTATCTACAATGTATAATGAGTGAAACTGTAAGTGTTGTGCAAACAAAAATAGCTGTCTAGAAATGTGCAGGTATTTTATTTCAGTTCTAAATTATTTATTTATTTAACAAAAGGTGGCTCACTTAGCTGACTTATTCATTTGTAATTACTGGTAATTTTGTTAAATGTCAAACTAAACTTGCTGCCGGTTAAACGAAATAGTTGTCCAAAGGAAAATTAATGAATGAATGAATGAATTTAATATTATGTGAATTATTATCACTTGTGTCATAAAAATAATAAAAATGTAAATATTTAAAAAGAATATATATTCATTTTTTTTTGTTATAAACAATATAATTTTAAAAAACTATTATTTGAAACAAAAAAAGTTATATTGAGCATTTAAATGTCTAACACACACACACTCTCAAACATATACCCAGATAAAGTGGTGTGAAAAAGTGTTCTCACTTACTGATACATTTTTTGCATTACTAACGTTAGTAGTGCGTTAATGTTAGATGACACCAGTAAACCACATCATGCAGTATTTAAATGAAGGTTATTATTATTAAGAGAAACTAAATGAAGATGAAACAAAATGAAGACTTTGAAGTGGCCTGGTTAAAGTCCTGACCTGAATCCAATTGAGATGCTGTGACATGCCCTTAAAAAGCTGGTTTATACTTGAAAACTCTATAGTGTGGCTGAATTACAACAGTTCTGCAAAGTAATTCGAGAGTGAGCCAAAAATCCTCTGCAGCACTGTAATAGACTCATTGCACGCATATCAAATAAATAAATACATAAATAATCAATCAATCAATCAGTCGAAATGCTTGATTGTGGTTGTTGCTGCTACGCAAACGTGGCCCAACCAGTCATTAGGTTTAGAAGGCAAACCATTTTTCACACAGGGCTGTGCAGGTTTCTATTTAGTTTTCCCTAAATAATAAAAACCTTCATTTCAAACGTCATGATGTGTTATGGGAAACACCCATTCACACTCATACACTACGGACAATTTAGCTCACCAAATTCACCTATACCACATGTCTTTGGACTTGTGGTGGAAACCGGAGCACCCGGAGGAAACCCCCACGAACACGGGGAGAACATGCAAACTCCACACAGAAATGCCAACTGACCCAGCTAAGACTCGAACCAGTGACCTTCTTGCTGTGAGGCGATCGTGCTAGCGACTATGCCACCGGGGTGCACAGTCAGATTACTTTATATAATTTAACATTATGCAGCACTGTTGACAGTTCATTCCGCTGTGGTAACCCCTGATAAATAAGGAACTAAGCTGAAGGAAAATTAATGAATGAATTTAATATTGTGAATTATTTTCACTTGTGTCATAAAAATAATAAAAATTTAAATATTTAAAAGAATATATATTCCATTTTTTTAGTTATCAACAATATAATTAAAAATATATATTATTTGAAACAAAATTTATGTTATATTGAACGTTTAAATGTCTAAGAACACACACACACACACACACACACACACACAAACATAAACATATACCCAGATAAAGTGGTGTGAAAAGGATTTTCTCACTTACTAATTAATGTTTGCATGTTTGTCACACTTTAACATTAGTAGTGTGTTAATTTTAGACGACACCAGTAAACCACATCATGCAGTATTTAAATGAAGGTTATAACTATTAAAAGAAAACAAAATTAAGATGAAACAAAATGAAGACTTTGAAGTGGCCTGGTCAAAGTCCTGATCTGAATCCTATTGAGATGCTGTGACATGTCCTTAAAAAGCTGGTTTATCAATCAATCAATCAATCAATCAATCAATCAATCAATCAATCAATCAATTAATCAATATGCTTGATTGCAGTTGTTGCTGCTACGCAAATGTGGCCCAACCAGTCATTAGGTTTAGAAGGCAAACCATTTCTCACACAGGGTTGTGCAGTTTTCTATTTAGTTTTCCCTAAATAATAAAAACCGTCATTTCGAACATCATGATGTGTTATGGGAAACACCCATTCACACTCACACACTACGGACAATTTTAGCCTACCCAATTCACCTATACCACATGTCTTTGGACTTGTGGGGGAAACTGGAGCACCCGGAGAAAACCCACGGCAACACAGGGAGAACATGCAAACTCTAAACAGAAATGCCAACTGACCCAGCTGAGGCTCGAACCAGTGACCTTCTTGCTGTGAGGCGATGGTGCTACCCACTACGCTACCGATTACTTTATATAATTTAACATTATGCAGCACTGTTGACAGTTCATTCTATTAATGTGTGAATTATTCTCACTTGTGTCATAAAAGTAATAAAAATGTAAATATTTAAAAGAACATATTCATTTTTTTTAGTTATCAACCATATAATTAAAAAAAAACTATTATTTGAAACAAAAATTGTTATATTATATTATATTGAGCGTTTAAATGTCTAAGAACACACACACACGTACATATACCTAAATAAAGTGGTGTGAAAAAGTGATACATTTTTTGCATGTTTGTCACACTTTAATGTTAGCATGTTAATGTTAGATGACACCAGTAAACCACATCATCCAGTATTTAAATGAAGGTTATTATTATTAAGAGAAACTAAATGAAGATGAAACAAAATGAGACTTTGAAATGGCCTGGTCAAAGTCCTGACCTGAATCCAATTGAGATGCTGTGACATGCCCTTAAAAAGCTGGTTTATACTTGAAAACCCCTTTAGTGTGGCTGAATTACAACAATCCTGCAAAGTAATGAGTGAGCCAAAAATCCTCCGCAGCACTGTAATAGACTCATTGCACGCATATCAAATAAATAAATAAATAACCAATCAATCAATCAATAAATCAATCAAACTGCTTGATTGCAGTTGTTGCTGCTACGTAAGTGTGGCCCAACCAGTCATTAGGTTTAGAAGGCAAACCATTTTTCACACAGGGCTGTGCAGTTTTCTGTTTAGTTTTCCCTAAATAATTAAAACCATTTCAAACATGATGTGTGATGGGAAACTTCCATTCACACTCATACACTACAGACAATTTAGCTCACCAAATTCACCTATACCACATGTCTTTGGACCAGCGACCTTCTTGCTATGAGGCTACCAGTGCTACCCACTATGCCACCGTGGTGCACAGTCAGATTGCTTTATATAATTTAACATTATGCAGCACTGTTGACAGTTCATTCTGCTGTGGCAACCCCTGATAAATAAGGAACTAAGCCGAAGGATAATTAATGAATGAATTTAATATTGTGAATTTTTTCACTTGTGTCATAAAAATAATAAAAATGTGAATATTTAAAAGAATATATAGTCAACTTTTTTGTTATCAACAATATAATTAAAAAATATAAATTATTTGAAACAAAATGTATGTTATATTGAACGTTTAAATGTCTAAGAACACACACACACACACACACACACACACACACACACAAACATATACCCATATAAAGTGGTGTGAAAAAGCGTTTTCTCACTTACTAATTAATGTCTGCATGTTTGTCACACTTTAATGTTAGCGTGTTAATGTTAGATGACACCAGTAAACCACATCATGCAGTATTTAAATGAAGGTTAGAATTATTAAGTGAAAACAAAATAAAGATGAAACAAAATGAAGACTTTGAAAAGGCCTGGTTAAAGTCCTGATCTGAATCCAATTGAGATGCTGTGACATGCCCTTAAAAAGCTGGCTAATACTTGAAAACCCCATTTAGTGTGGCTGAATTACAACAATCCTGCAAAGTAATGAGTGAGAATGAATGAATGAAGGAAGGAATGAATGAAAGAAGGAAAGAAGGAATGAACGAAGGAACGAACAAAGGAAAGAACAAGGGAATGAACAAACGAACGAACAAAGGAATGATCGAACGAAGGAACGAACAAAGGAACGAACGAACGAACGAAGGAATGAACAAAGGAACGAACAAAGGAATGATCGAACGAAGGAACGAAGGAAGGAAGGAAGGAAGGAACGAACAAAGGAACGAACAAAGGAACGAACGAAGGAACGAACGAAGGAACGAACGAAGGATCGAACGAAGGAACGAACAAAGGAACGAACAAAGGAACGAACAAAGGAACGAACGCACGAAGAAACGTAGGAACGAACAAACGAAGGAACGAACAAACGAACGAACAAAGGAACAAACAAAGGAACGAACGAAGGAACGAACGAAGGAACGAACGAAGGAAGGAACGAAGGAACGAACGAAGGAAGGAACGAAGGAACGAACAAAGGAACGAACAAAAGAACGAACAAAGGAACGAACGCACAAAGAAACGTAGGAACAAACGAACGAAGGAACGAACGAAGGAACGAATGAACGAACAAACAAACAAACAAACAAACAATTAAATAAATATGCTTGATTGCAGTTGTTACTGCTATGCAAATGTGGCCCAACCAGTCATTAGGTTTAGAAGGCAAACCATTTTTCACACAGGGCTGTGCAGTTTTCTATTTAGTTTTCCCTAAATAATAAAAACCTTCATTTCAAACATCATGATGTGTTATCTTTGACTAATATTTCAATTTATTTGATGGTCTGAAACATTAAAATATGAGGAACATGCAAAATAAATTAGAAATTAGTACAGGGCAAACACCTTTTCACAACCGTATGAGTGTGTGTGTGTGTGTGTGTGTTCATTGAATAAATTAATTAATTATTGCATTTGTCTGTACCAGTAAAGAAAAAAAAACACTTTTAAAATACTTGTGCATTACATGTTGCCATAAATGAGTATCTTTAATGTGATGAGTATATTTAGAGCATAAGAAACACCCTAAATTTATGTCCACTGCATGGCTAAGCGTATTTGAAAACCTCCTGCTAATGAACGGGTTTGGCTGTTCCAGTAATTCCAGTGAAGACCAACTTAATCCTACAGCACACCAACACATTCTGGAGAAACGTGTGCTTCCCTAGAAGCCTAATTATACTTAAAGGGATAGTTTCTCCAAACAGAAAATTACCTCACTCTCTCATTGGAGTTTATTCTGTCAAACACAAAAGATATTTTAAAGAATGAAAAGCTGCTGGCACGCATTGAGTTCCATAGTAATTATTTTTCCTACTATGGAAGTCAAATGGATGGCAGCAACACATTTTCAACAGAAAAGAATGTTCGACAGAAGAAATAAACTCAAAAAAGTAAATGATAGTAGATTTTTATTAATTTTTAGATGAACTACCCCGAAGCCACGGTGGCGTAGTGAGTAGCACGTTCGCCTCACAGCAAGAAGGTCACTGGTTTGAGTCCCGGCTGGGTCAGTTGGCATTTCTGTGTGGAGTTTGCATGTTCTCCCCGTGGTTGCGTGGGTTTCCTCCGGGTGCTCCGGTTTCCCCCACAAGTCCAAAGACATGTGGTATAGGTGAATCGGGTAGGCTAAGTTGTCCGTAGTGTATGAGTGTGAATGTGTGTGTATGGATGTTTCCCAGAGATGGGTTGTGGCTGGAAGGGCATCCGCTGCGTAAATAATATGCTGGATAAGTTGGCGGTTGATTCCGCTGTGGCACCCCGGATTAATAAAGGGACTAAGCCGACAAGAAAATGAATGAATGAATGAACTATCCCTTAATACCTAATAGTCCTTCAGTACTAGTCAGTTATAAAATCAGTGTGTATGTGCAGTACTGTGCAAAAGTCCCATTACTTGCTCTAACAATTTAAGTAAGAAAACTATTTGTACAGTGTATGAAGCATATTGGCAGTACTGTATTCGAGTTTGTGTTTTTATTTGACCTGATACGCTAAAGCAGGGGTCACCAATCCTGGTCCTGGAGGGCCGGTGTCGCTGCAGGGTTTAGCTCCAACTTACCTCAACACGTCTGCCTGGATGTTTCAAGTATACCAAGTTAGACCTTGATTAGCTTGTTCAGGTGTGTTTGATTAGGCTTGGAGCGAAATTCTGCAGGACAACGGCGCTCCTGGAACAACTTTGGTGACCCCTGCGCTAAAGTATGGAAGCCCGTTCCCGAATCTAAATAGACAAAGAACGTTATTGCAGCTTTTATCTCAAAATTGCAGTACACCTTCATTGATATGAACACAACTCTGAGAAATAAGGTCAGAATTCCTAGAAATAAAGTTGCAATTGTGTGGTATAAATACAGGGAGTGCAGAATTATTGGGCAAATGAGTATTTTGACCACATCATCCTCTTTATGCATGTTGTCTTACTCCAAGTTGTATAGGCTGGAAAGCCTACTACCAATGAAGCATATTAGGTGATGTGCATCTCTGTAATGAGAAGGGGTGTGGTGTAATGACATCAACACCCTATATCAGGTGTGCAGAATTATTAGGCAACTTCCTTTCCTTTGGCAAAATGGGTCAAAAGAAGGACTTGACAGGCTCCGAAAGTCAGAAATAGTGAGATATCTTGCAGAGGGATGCAGCACTCTTAAAATTGCCAAGCTTCTGAAGCGTGATCATCCAACAATCAAGCGTTTCATTCAAAATAGTCAACAGGGTCGCAAGAAGCGTGTGGAAAAACCAAGGCGCAAAATAACTGCCCATGAACTGAGAAAAGTCAAGCGTGCAGCTGCCAAGATGCCACTCGCCACCAGTTTTGCCATATTTCAGAGCTGCAACATCACTGGAGTGCCCAAAAGCACAAGGTGTGCAATACTCAGAGACACGGCCAAGGTAAGAAAGGCTGAAAAACCACCACCACTGAACAACACACACAAGCTGAAACGTCAAGACTGGGCCAAGAAATATCTCAAGACTAGGTTTTATGGACTGATGAAATGAGAGTGAGTCTTGATGGGCCAGATGGATGGGCCCGTGGCTGGATCGGTAAAGGGCAGAGAGCTCCATCCGACTCAGACGCCAGCAAGGTGGAGGTGGAGTACTGGTTTGGGCTGGAATCATCAATGATGAGCTTGTGGGGCCTTTTCGGGTTGAGGATGGAGTCAAGCTCAACTCCCAGTCCTACTGCCAGTTTCTGGAAGACACCTTCTTCAAGCAGTGGTACAGGAAGAAGTCTGCATCCTTCAAGAAAAACAAGAATTTCATGCAGGACAATGCTCCATCATAGTGTCCAAGTACTCCACAGCGTGGCTGGCAAGAAAGGGTCTAAAAGAAGAAAAACTAATGACATGGCCTCCTTGTTCACCTGATCTGAACCCCATAGAGAACCTGTGGTCCATCATCAAATGTGAGATTTACAAGGAGGGAAAACAGTACACCTCTCTGAACAGTGTCTGGGAGGCTGTGGTTGCTGCTGCACGCAATGTTGATGCTGAACACATCAAAACACTGACAGAATCCATGGATGGCAGGCTTTTGAGTGTCCTTGCAGAGAAAGGTGGCTATATTGGTCACTGATTTGTTTTTGAATGTGAGAAATGTATATTTGTGAATGTTGAGATGTTATATTGGTTTCACTGGTGAAAATAAATCATTGAAATGGGTATATATTTGTTTTTTTGTTAAGTTGCCTAATAATTCTGCACAGTAATGGTCACCTGCACACACAGATATCCTCCTAAAATAGCTCAAACTAAAAACAAACTAAAAACTACTTCCAAAAATATTCAGCTTTGATATTAATGAGTTTTTTGGGTTCATTGAGAACATGGTTGTTGTTCAATAATAAAATAAATCCTCAAAAATACAACTTGCCTAATAATTCTGCACTCCCTGTAGTGTATCTAACCAACCTTCTGTCTCGCTGCAATCCAACCTGCTCTATAAGATCTCAAAACTCAGGACTTCCTGCCAGCTGCCATTCCAGTCACACTACCGCCACGTTGGCTTTCTCAAGTCAACATCAAAGTTCATCAACAAAATTTAGGTTCTACTTTAGCTTTTAACTATGACACATTTCTTAAAACAAGACAATATGTATTGCTCGTCTAGAAAATGCTTCTTTATTTAAGAATTTTTAGGTATTTGGACTAGAAACAAGACAAACAATCAAAGAAAAGTATCTTTTTGCAGTGAATCACAGTTTTTAGACTTAAAGTTGGAGAGGCTGACGCATTTATCAACGGAAACACAGAACACATTCATGCGGCCATAAATCATGCGACATGGAAGCGAAAAACAAGCAGAAGGCAGAAACGGACAGAATGAGGATGTCTGCAGGCCACAAGGCCAACGGCAGCTTGGCCACAGACTGGAGAGCGGGGGGGAAAAAAGCCTGACACACTTACACGAACACCTGCTGAGAAGGAGAGAGAGACCGTGACTAGTTGCAGTAGATGCAGTAGATTTCATGAATTACATGAACTCACAACCAAATGTTGCTGGTGGAAGCATGTCTGCAAACCTCTAAATCAGTGGTTCTCAAACTTTTATCACCAAGTACCACCTCAGAAAAAAATAGTCTCTTCAAGTACCACCATAAATACAGTAGCGTAGTAGGCCTAATTAAGCAGCTACAGCACTGCATAGTTCATAAACGAGGCAGATTAAGTTATTAAAAATATACTTTAAACATTATAAATAGTTTGAACATTAACTGTGTTTGCAGACAAAAAAAAAACTTTACAGTTTAAGTTAAAATGTGCTTTTAGAAGTTAGTTAAAAAAGGCACTGTTCTTAAAAAAGTAAAAAAGAAAACTGCTGTAGTAACCTATTCATCTAAACCTGGAAATATTGCTTGGACCAGATGAATAATGGCTGTGTCACATAAATATATATACACATTTTTAATACATTTTGAGATATATATTGTATGTACATATGGCATATTTGCATGTCTTTGAAATCTAAATGTTAACTTGTATTTTAATATGATTTGGTATTACATATTTAAATAAGGTGGGCGCCACGGTGGCGCGTGAGTAGCACGTTCGCCTCACAGCAAGAAGGTCGCTGGTTCGATCCCCGGTTGGGGCAGGTCCCGGTTGGGCCAGTTGGCATTTCTGTGTGGAGTTTGCATGTTCTCCCCGTGGTTGCGTGGGTTTCCTCCGGGTGCTCCGGTTTCCCCCACAGTCCAAAGACATGCGGTACAGGTGAATTGGGTAAGCTAAATTGTCCATAGTGTATGTGTGTGAATGAGAATGTATGAATGTGTTTCCCAGAGATGGGTTGTGGCTGGAAGGGCATCCGCTGCGTAAAACAAATGCCGGATAAGTTGGCGGTTCATTTCGCTGTGGCGACCCCGGATTAATAAAGGGACTAAGCCGAAAAGAAAATGAATGAATGAATATTTAAATTAGAAATTTGATCTGCTTACTGCTCTTCATTTACAGTAGGCCCGTGTGTGTCAGAAAAGCGAGTGATTAAATGCATATATACAGTGCTTGACCAATACGTGCAGCATTTGCGTGATTTGGTGCGAATGAGATCACATGAGATTCGTGTTTCAAGCAGACTCGGGTACAGTTCGCCGTCCCTCCGTCTGTGCACGCGGAGAGAAACTTTAATTATATTCTACCTCTAAGCTTCAAGCATGGAAAAGTTACTTGAGTCTGTTCTGTGTCTCACGCCATTTGAATCACACCCAAATGAATTAGCTGAAATCTGAGGTAAAAAACTAAACCGAAAGCCACGCTGCTTTACTAAACAAATAACATTATATATCGAAAGCGGGCATTATTTTACACAAACTACGAGCACTCATTTAAACACGTTCGTAATAATCATTTTACCAATGATGCAGCATGGGGGACTTCCTGAATGTGCAGGACTAGTCTGCAGAACAGAAGGGCTTCTCTGGCGCGTGTGTGTCTGCTCCGCACCGCACACACTGCAAGCGCCGCGCGCCTCATCCTCATCTTCAGCGCCAAGCAGATTTTTTTAACATCTGATGAAAACGATGCACTAAAGTAAACATTTTGGCACAACATTGTAATCATACGCTTCGGGGAACAGCCAATGCTTTCTGATGTGCGTGTTATCGTACGCGTCAAAGGGTTAAAAAAAAAAGTGTTCATTTTATTATTTTATTATTCAGCGATTCTTCCGCGTACCACTAGATGAAAGCCCACGTACCACTAGTGGTACGCGTACCACAGTTTGAGAACCACTGCTCTAAATCAATCTGCGCTTGAGGTTTGAACTTCACATGTCAGTCGTCTGCAGAAGCTGTGCAGATTTGGGGTCATCTACTTTTGCGAAGACTGTGATGGGGGTATTTGACTTTATTCCATGGTCTGTTGAAATTCTTAAATTCTGATTGGCTGGAGGGTGTGGTATATTTCGTTGAAACGCACAGGTAGTTCCAGTCAGATTGATCACACTTCGAAATAAGTGTGCTTCTCCCAAACGTTTACAGTGACTATAGCAACTCGCATGTGCTGCACAGGAAACCGATGAGGGCTGTTAATGGTGGACGGGAAATCTGCAAAATTAGAAAAATATTCATCAACTACGCCACAAAATCAAGTTTTAAGAGTTTTTAAGCGAGAATGTAGTTATTTTAAAGTCAAATCGGCAGTTTATGTATAAGGATATCGCGTGTATAAAAATGATAGAAGCTCGAGTCGGGCTGCTGAAGGGCTTCTCCAGAGAGTGTTTATCTGCTCCGCGCACCCCCCGCAAGCGCCGCATGCCTCTTTCTCTTCCTCCTCACCAAGCAGACTGATTTTTTAGTATCTGAAGACGCGATGCACAAAAGTAAATATTCTACGCACTCCGGTGTAATCGTACGCTTCAGGGAACAGCCAATGCTGTCTGATCAAGGTGTTATCGTACGCGTCAAAGGGTTAAAACAGTTTGACAACCACTGACATAGCCAACAGTCTATGGGTTGACTCTGTGAATGCGATGAAATGGCCCAGCCAGAGCCCAGAACTGAACCCCATTAAACATCAATGGAGAGATCTGAACATTGATGTACACAGGCATTCCTCATCCTACCTAGCTCAAGAGGTACTGCACAGAAGAATGGCAGACATTTCCCAAAAATAGCTGTGCCAGCATATACAAAAGGACTAGAGGCTGTAGTTGGTGCAAAACGTTCATTAACAAACTATAAAGGCAGTGAATATTGATGTTGATCTGATTATTATTATTATTACTATTATTATTATTATTATTATTATTATTGTTGTTATTTATTTATTTATTTTTATTTAATTATTTATTTATTTATTCATTTTTATATTTATTAATTTATTAATTTATTTAATTGTTTGTTTGTTTGTTTGTTTGTTTGTATTCATTTATTTATTTATTTATTTATTCATTCATTATGTATTTATTTATTTATTTATTTATTTGTTTATTTAATTATTTGTTTGTTTATTTATTTATTTGTAGTGAATTAGCCAAAATAATCATAATGGGGGTGTCATTATGGGGTATTGCTTGAAGAATTGTGAGGAAATAATGAATATTTAATCTATTTTGAATGAACAAATTTGCGATGCATTGCCATATACCTATGATTTGAGGGGGTCTCTCTTTAATTCAAGTTGGTACAAGGCTATACCAGTGTTGTGAACACTTTCCTGATACACAGCGACCGCTGGCTGACTTGAGACCAGAACTTTTTTGCATTGGTTTTAGGACCAAAGGGCTGTAAAACTGACTTGATGAAAGAAAGCATGAGTGTTTAGATGCGTACTTTGTTAATACGATGGAGACAGCGTCGTTCAGGATGCTCTCTCCAAACACCAGCATGTTGAGTACAGGATCCACATTCAGGGCATTAAAGATGGCGATGGTGGCCACTGGATCCACGGCGGAGATCAGAGAGCCGAACGCAAAACTGGAGGAAAAGGAAAAAGCTGTGAACGTGCATGTGCATGTCGAACATACAAACACTTTCCTTAATAGATTACAAGCAGACGTCTCACCTGTCTGTCATTGTCATCTTGTAGATAACATCAGCCTGTTCAACAGACACATCGTAACATGCCAGTCATTATTGTGGTCAAGGCGTGTAAACCAGTTTAACTAGATGAACCACTCACCAAACTCATTTCCACGTCTGTTTACATCGAAAGACGTGAGAAAAAAAGTTTCATAAAACAAAAACAACATACCTGGCCCAGGAAGTAGATTCCCCCTCCCACGATGAAAGCTGAAATCGCGGTTCCGAACACGGCGAATAACGTGATGGAGCCAATGTTTTGGAAAAAATTACCCTGGAGAAAATAAAAACCTGAACGGTCAATCTGTTTGTAGAACAAGAAGAGTCTCTGACTTTAGCCTGAGGGCAAACAACACTGATATTCCTCGATAACAGTTTGCTGACTAATTATAGGGCTATTTTTAGATTTCAACGTGTGCTATTTATATTCAAAGAACTAGGATTGGATATTTAAGCTGTTAAATATCTTTCGAACATCTGTGCTTGTTTCAGAATTAAACAATTCATTAAAAGAGCTAGTCCGTGATATTCATTTGTTGTGAATCAGAGGACACTGATAGTGTTGTACTGTTTATACTTGAGCGCGGCCAACAAATAGGAAAAATTTCTGTTTTTTTATGCGTGTGTTTTTTGTTTTGGATTTTTGAACAATGTTTAACACAAATGTGATGGATGAAGCATCAAGCGCAAGTTATTTACAAGTTAAGTCAATACAAATACGCATCCTGCGGCAATTTCCATGAATGAAGTTGTGCGAATTGAACTTTTTGCACGTTTGACGCGCTTATCATACTAATCACTCGAATTCCGAATTTCAGTGGACATGACTGCTTGTTCTACAATGGGCGTGATTATGGTGCAGCGCCTGTTGTTGGTGATCCTAGGAGAAATCCTCCTGCCGAAATGGGAGAACAGCTCATCAAACTGGGTTTGGCTCAGTCAAAAGCACCGCTGAAAGCTTCCATCATCCAGGTATAGTTTCTGGAGGAGTTGATGAACTCACAGAGGTAGGTGCTAGTCATGGGCCGGGATAAAACTATCCCCGTTTCACGGTATTGTGATCACTGCTCTAAAATATATTCTATTTAAATATCTGGGTGAAAAACATAAACGTTTTTCCCCTATGAACACAATATATTTTATTTTGAGAAACATTTTAAATAGTTTGGAGCAGTAAACATGTCAGAGTAAACAATTCAAGTGAATCATTGACCTCTGCTGTCCTCATTTGTTTCAAAACCACAGATGTCTTTACAATTTACCAGTTAAAAAAAATAATACTAATTAAAAAATCTCACAGATACCTTAGGAACAGTATAGCATAAAATTTTGGCAGTATGAAAACCTTGACTTTTTCAAACCACGGTATACCTTGAAAACGGTTATCGTCCCATGCCTAGGCCGGGTGTCTTCATGCTGTATATACCTACAATGACCTGCTTTTGAAGCAAGTCACCACCCAGAGCATTAGGCAGCTACAAAATAGTTGCTAGTCTGAATGAAGCATAAGAGTATTCGCCTCCTATGCAGGAATCGCCTTTTCAATCCCAGCTAGGAACGAGTATGTGGGTGAGGAACGTAAATACTTTTAAATAGCTTGGATTTTTACTACAGTCATTGGTGGTAATGTAACATCACGTGAGCTTGTAAGATCACGTGAGCTTTACTGGTGCTCCTATTGGCTGTAGCTCAAAAAAAGTCAATCTTCATTTGCATAATGTCTTTGCCGCTTCGAATGACACGCCAATAAATGGTCGCTGTCGCTCACGTAGACGGAGGTTGCTCGCTCTGAAATAAGCGGTCGCTTGTAGTGTGAATGAGGCTTAAGGAGGAGGCTTTTGCACTGCACTCGGCAGCTGGCTTCCATTACACACTATACAATAATATGCAGTGGTTCACTTTAAAAATAGTTGTAAATAATACACTAATACACGTTAGTATAGTAGTAAAGTATAGTTCAAAAGCTCTTTACTATAAATTAATATGGTATTTTAGTTGAATTACTGGTGTGTGGGACTGGTGCAGTGCAGAAATGTATGTAATCGACGTCTAATCTCTCGGTATACACTTTACTAACCCACGAAGGTGTTTAAGCCTTTGAATCAAAATTGGAAGCAGTCTCGTTGGTGTAGGCGAGAATGACGCTACGGACGTCACCGCTCACGTTATTATGGCAAAACGAATCAAGCTCTGGTACACTCTCTGCTTCACGGCGAGACTTGTTTTGATACATTTCGAAGACTTGATGCACAACATCACATCACTAGTGTTTATCGTGAAGTGAATCTTACGCGCGAATGACGCGAATTTGACGCACGAACGAAGCGAGTAAACTCAAAATGTTTACGTGTCTCTTTACACGCGAATAACGCGATTTATTCCCACATGCCGTGTCTGGCGTGAACTCCGCATAAGAATTTCTGTTGTAATCGTCTATTTGTTATGTCATTAGCATATTCTGTTCTGATTTCACAGTGGAGTGCTGTCACATTTTACAACAAAATATTAACAGCCGTTTTTGATCAAAATTAATACTACACCAATGTTTACCTTGTGTAAAGAGTATCCAGACTCAAAAATGATTGGCGGTAGAAGTAACAGGAAGAACATATTCGGGCGAAACATCTCTTCCTCCTGAAACACAGAAAAATGAAAATGTGTAAGTAAACATGACGATTTCTGGTTTCCCCCACAGTCCAAAAACATGTGGTATAGATGAATTGGGTGAGCTAAATTGTCCCTAGTGTATAAGTGTGAATGAGTGTGTATGGATGTTTCCCAGAGATGGGTTGCAGGTGGAAGGGGATCCGCTGCGTAAAACATATGCTGGATAAGTTGGTGGTTCATTCCGCTGTGGCGACCCCAGATAAATAAAGGGACTAAGCCGAAAAGAAAATGAATGAATGAATGATTTATTTTACTATTGTTATTGAGATATGTAGAGAATATTAAGTTCACCCGAAACTGAAAAATCTGTCATCATTTACTCTCCCATTTACTTCCAAAAATGTTTGGGTTACTTTTTAAACTGTTGAACACAAAAGAAGATATTTTGCAGAATGCTGAAAAACTTTAACCACAGACTTTGACAATTTAGCCTTTGTCTTCTGAAGACAGTTTTGTTTTTTTTTTTAACATATAAACACTGAACAATGCACATATTATACGGATTAACGTGGATTATTTTAATTATGTCCTAGCATTATGAGGAAATATCCTCTGTGTATTGATTTATTTCAAAAAGAAAAGAAAAATAATCATAAATAACATTATGAAAGTCTTGCAAAAATGATAACAGATTAGAAAAAATAACATTTGAGTCAATCACTCGAGGGAAAGATTTGTGACAAATATTTGCTGCGAATTCTTTTGTGCGATCTGTCATGTTCGCAGGGAGCTGCCCTAGAAAAACACTTCAGATCGGTCACTATAGTTTACGTCTTGGTTAAGATGCTGCTTTTGTAAGTCACCACTTAAAGACGCAGCCACACCTTTGAGTGGATTTAACAATAATGAAGCCCAAGAATGAGGAAGGAAAGTGTGGAGCACGGGATTACATGACAAAAGGCGTGATTTATAAACTCCGAGCATATGTGCACGGTTAAAGGTGCAAAAGTCCATCTGTATCAGTGACAAGAGAACAGCATGTCGTAGCCTCAGGAGGACGAGCTGCTGGCAAAAAAAACACATGCTGTTCTGAGCCTATAGCCTCAACCAATCCATCCATCCAATCTATTACAAACGTTTTGATTGTTTTGTCTGTTTGTCGGTAGGTACGCAAAAAAAGTGTACGAGACCTGCTTGAAGAGGTGGTCTCGGTGCGCTTTGAAAACGAACCCTGGAGTGGTTCATTTGTGGTGAGAAAATGATCCGAACTAAACAGACCCAACCGCAAAAAGTACTGCGCCTTTTTAGACTAATCCAGCTGCCGTACTCTGATGTCCTGTCCCATCTTATGGACAGTGGAGGAAAAATAATTGTTGACAGCACTTTACCGTTTTAAATAAAGAGAGAGAGGAGGGAAAACAGTACACCTCTCTGAACAGTGTCTGGGAGGCTGTGGTTGCTGCTGCACGCAATGTTGATGGTGAACAGATCAAAACACTGACAGAATCCATGGATGGCAGGCTTTTGAGTGTCCTTGCAGAGAAAGGTGGCTATATTGGTCACTGATTTGTTTTTGTTTTGTTTTTGAATGTCAGAAATGTATGTTTGTGAATGTTGAGATGTTAAATTGGTTTTACTGGTGAAAATAAATCATTGAAATGGGGATATATTTGTTTTTTGTTAAGTTGCCTAATAATTCTGCACAGCAATAGTCACCTGCACACACAGATATCCTCCTAAAATAGCTCAAACTAAAAACTACTTCCAAAAACATTCAGCTTTTATATTAATTTTTTTTTTGGGTTTATTGAGAACATGGTTGTTGTTCAAAAATAAAATGAATCCTCAAAAATACAACTTTCCTAATAATTCTGCACTCCCTGTATAGTTTGTCTAAAGTGATGTATACAACCTATATAGTATACTATGACCAGGGATACAATCAGCCAGCGACATTTTGTGTCTGCCGGTTTGTGGGAGTTTCAATGGCATTTTCCCATATGTTAATTCTGACCAATTGAAAAGCAGTTTAGGGAATACGTTCAATAACCTCTGGCCAATGAAGTGATTTGGATTTTATCACATGACTGCATGTTGGTTCTTTTCAACTGGTTCGGACCAAAGCAATCAGTGTAGTGTGAAAAGGACCCAAAATGGTAGAAAAACGCTACAATGTATCATTTGTTGCCCTCGGTTCGGACCCAATGAATCGATCCACAGATGCGAAAGCACCCTAAACGCCATTTTAGAACTAAAACGCATCTGTAGCTACGTTTCCATCCACTTATCTTTATCCGCATTTTGGATATGCGCATAAAATAAACGGTTGATGGAAACGCCATGATGCGCATCAATTTTGAAAATGTACATGCATAACTGAGCAGGATAAACTTGTTATTCGATAAGAAAAGATGCGCATAAACTGCGATGGAAACACTTTTACCGCATAAATTCCAGTATGTGCATTAAAAGGTCATGTGATTTTGTTATAAGAGATCATGTGATGATAAAAATGTGTGTGAATGGACAAACCAGCAGGCTGAGCACATCGTAAAACATCTGAAATGTTGTTTTGGTCATTCTAAAACGCCTTGTCGTTTCAGTAGTTGTGTTATTATATTATTAATGACCTCCAGAATCACCGTCTGTGCTCCGCGTCTGACGCCTTCAAACACCACCGCGCGTTCACTGCGTGACAGGATTGTCTTCTGAGGCACAAGTCATTTATTAAATGAGAGAGAAGATTGACGCAGCTTCTCCTACTGCAGCAAATTACGTTTTTACTGTTAACATTTGGCGCCAGTTAATCAGGAAGTGACGATTTTGTCCGCTTTGACTCGTTGGATGGAAACGCTGCTTTATTCGCACGTCTTTTATGCGATGATCCCGTTTTGTGACCATTTCACGACCAAAATCTGAACTTCAGCAGACATTTGCTCCGCGTTAACCAATCAGGAGCTTATGAAGTGAATTTGACACGCAAATGAAGCTGATTTGTACGTGCCAATGAAGCGAGTTAAATGAAAATACTCGATTTATCCGCGTCTGGTGTGAACGCAGCATTATGTTGTGTACACAAAAGACGTGGCAAACGTAGAAGCATCAAGCTTGAGTAATTTACATGTTAAGTCAATGTAAAGATGCGAATAGACACTAGCGGCACGACATTTGCGAACGACCCAATTTGCGCAAATGAATCGGTACGAGTTGAGCATTTTGCACGATTAATGAGTGTATCGGTTGTTTCTAGCGAAACGCCTGAGTTCGAAAATCCTAACTTCAGCGAACATTCGCGCCGTGTTAACCAATCAGGAGCTTGCTTTTTTGGGGGTGTGATTATGACATAGCGCCTGTTGTTGGTGTCCTGGGGGAAAATCATCCTGCAGACACCGACAACAGTTCATCAAACTGGGCTTTGCTTAGTCAGAAGCACCGCTGAAATTTATTAAACGAAGAAAAGATTGACGCAGCTTCTCCTACTGCAGCAAATTACGTTTTTAATGTTGATATTTGCCGCCAGTTAATCAGGAAGTGACGATTTTGTCCGCTTTGACTAGTTGGATGGAAACGCTGCTTTATTCGCACGTCTTTTATGCCATAATCCAGTTTTGTGACCATTTCACGACTAAAATCTGAACTTCAGCAGACATTCGCACCGCGTTAACCAATCAGGAGCTTATGAAGTGAATTTGACGCGCGAATGAAGCTGATTTGTACGCGCCAATGAAGCGAGTTAACTCAAAATACTCGATTTATCTGCGTTTGCCACGTCTGGTGTGAACGCAGCATCATGTTGTGTACACACCAGACGTGGCAAACATAGAGGCATCATTAAGTAATTTACATGTTAAGTCAATGCAAAGACGCGAATAGACACTAGCTGCACGATATGTGCGAATGACGCAATTTACACGAATGAAGCTGTGCGAGTTGAGCGTTTTGCACGATTGATGAGCGTGTCGGTTGTTTCCAGCAAAACGCCTGAGTTTGAAAATCCTAACTTCAGCGATCATTCGCACCGTGTTAACCAATCAGAAGCTTGCTCTTGTGGGGGTGTGATTATGATATAGCGCCTGTTGTTGGTGTCCTGGGGGAAAATCATCCAGCACACACCGACAACAGTTCATCAAACTGGGCTTTGCTCAGCCAGAAGCACCGCTGAAATTTATTAAATGAAGAAAAGATTGACGCAGCTTCTCCTACTGCAGCAAATTAAGTTTTTACTGTTGATATTTGCCGCCAGTTAATCAGGAAGTGACGATTTTGTCCGCTTTGACTCGTTGGATGGAAACGCTGCTTTATTCGCACGTCTTTTATGCCATAATCCAGTCTTGCGCATAAAGTTAATTCGCATTTTTGGATGGAAACATAGCTAATGTAAATGGGGCCTCAAGCAGCATGACAAATTTAGCGCTTTTACAATGTAAATTGTGTCAAAGCAGCTTCACATAGAAGGCTATAGTAGATTGAAACAGTGTCAGTCCAGTTTTCAGTGTTGACGTTTAGTTTAGCTCAGTTCAGTGTGGTTTATTATTCACTACTGAGAGTCCAAACACTGAAGAGTAATCCATCGATGCGCAGCTCTACAGGTCCCGAACCATGCAAGCCAGAGGCGACAGCAGCGAGGAAAAAACTTCACCAATACGCAAAAATGAAGAATTGAAAAACCTCGAGAGAAACCAGGCTCAGTTGGGTAGGACCATTTCTCCTATGGCCAGACGTCTTGTGCAGAGCTGCAGTCTAAGTATTGAAGGTTTCCAGCATTTTTCGACATGACTTCTTTTGTGTTCAACAGCAGGTGGAATTCTCATAACTCATAATGGTTTGAAACAAATAAAGAATGAGTAAATGATGATCAGTTTCAGCTTTTTAGGTGAACTGTCCCCTTTAAGGTGGTTTATGCAAATCGAGCACTGTGGTTTACAGTAGAGCTTGAGAGCAGAGTTTGGAGGCGGCGAAGTGGAGACGCGCTCCGTTGAACTGCTCATGACGAGGGTCTCTGGTTACTGAAACAAACAGCACTGAGGGCCCCTCTTGACCTTTAGACTTCCTGAAACAAAAGGAAGCTCTGTACTCACACAGCCTGGCATCACCTCTCATCCCAGACAAAAATGTTAATTAAAGCCTGGAACAGTGAGAGAGATGAAAAGGTGGAGAGAGGAGGAGAATGAGAGGTGGCCGTGAGAGCAAAACGGGGTCTAGAGAGAGAAACACACTATTGTGAGGCCAAGAGAATGAAACAGGAGACAGAAAGAGAGTAAAAATGTGAGAAGAGGAAGCTCGGCAGAGAGGACATGTATTAGAACGATGTCCTCTGCTCAAGAAGCAGAAATTGTTATTGTGACACATGCCGATGACATACAACAGAACTGAATTAAACTGATGGAAAGAAAAAAGTATTGCAAAGATGTCCTCTGCTAAAAAATAAATAAATAAATAATAAAAAAACTCTAAAGTAAGAAGACATTTTCATTATTACACATGACGATGACATGAAATAGAACTGAATAAAGTGTGTACATTAAGCATTGAACATGTCAGGGGTCTGGTAAGTTAATTCTAAAGGTGCTGCTGACATGAAGATGACTCAGATTTTGGTTAAAAGAAATAAAAAAATAAACCGAGATTGGTGATCCCTGAGGGCGCCACGGTGGAAAATGAAGAAAATGAATGAATGAATGATGATCCCTGATTTGCACTGACTGTCTGGGTTTTCCATGGCTTTTTACACCTGCCTTTCTTCATGTGTTCAATACTTTATCCATGTGTTATTGGATTGTATTACACATAACTTCATTTCTAAAATTAATACTTTTGTTTTCTTTGAAGGTATGGATTAGTTTGGATGTCACAAACATCTTGTGACAACTTCAAGTCAACAGCACCTTCAGAAATACGTTTTCGGAGAAAAATGGAAACACGTTCAACGCTTATTTTAACCTGTATAAATGTACACACATAAAGTCCACTAAAGACCTCCAACTAGTTCTTGCAATTTCTCAAAGATAAATCCAAGACCAAAAGATGCATACCTGACTTCAAAATATACTAATATTGAGAATTCCATACTACGGGCTACTCTGGTTACAGAAGTCGCCCGGAACAGCTTGAAACTCTCCCTTAAGTAGTCAAACCAAGAAGTGGAAGGGGTGTGTGCTGAATAACAAGGGCATTTACATTCAGTAAGAGTTTCTGCCTATAAGGCATTTGAATAGGAACCCCCAGGTAAAGGCACACCCTTAGCAGTGGTGCAAAAGATACCTGAAGTTATATATCTATTATTTTGATTATGTCTATTTCTGAGGGAATGAGACCATTGTACCAGTCGCACTGAGACATTTCAAATCATATCAAACATGATAGGTAAAGTCACTTGGATTAATATAGAACATTCATACTTTGAAACGACCATTCTGTGTGGGTTAACTAAAGAGAGGGTGAATGAACCGAGGGGGTTTTCGGGAGATACTTCAAACGCAAATGAGGGAAAGGAGAGGGGTGGACATTCCCGCATTCCCACCTGGTGAGGTGTGGAGCCGATTGTCTCTGTGTGTCCAGCTCATGTTAGAATTGTCAAAGACAAAGTATTTGAGATAACTCAAGTCTTACACAGGATTTTCCAGAGGCATTTTTATAACTATTTGCAGCCTAAAATGACAAATTTGATGACAATTTTTCTCTAAACAAATGGCCTCATTTGCTTCCATTCAAGTGCTTTACTGTAAAAATACACAAACATTTTTACAATTTTCTCTTCTGATAAAAATAATCATTTATTCATATATACCACAGGTGGCAAATCCCGTTCCTGGAGGGCCGCGGCTCTGCAGTTTAGTTCCAACCCTAATTAAACACACTTACCTGTAGGTTTCAAACAAGCCTGAAGGACTTAATTAGTCAGGTGTGTTTATTCATTCATTCCTTAATTTTCTTGTCGGCTTAGTCCCCTTTATTAATCCGGGGTCGCCACAGCGGAATGAACCGCCAACTTATCCAGCATTTGTTTTTACGCAGCGGATGCCCTTGCAGCCGCAACCCATCACTGGGAAACATCCACACATATACACTACGGACAATTTAGCCTACCCAATTCACCCATACCGCATGTCTTTGGACTTGTGGGGGAAACCAGAGCACCTGGAGGAAACCCACGCGAACACGGGGAGAACATGCAAACTCCACACAGAAATGGCAACTGACCCAGCCGAGGCTCGAACCAGCGACCTTCTTGCTGTGAGGCGAAAGCACAACCTACTGCGCCACCGTGTCCCCCTTAGGTGTGTTTAATTAGGATTAAAGCTAAACTGTACAGAGCTGCGGCCCTCCAGGAACTGGATTTGACACCTGTGCTCTATACTCATTTATAATCACTTAGAAATAAACTCCCATCAATAAACCTAAACTGACATTACATTGCAAATATTTACTCAACAGATATGTTAAATACTATAATCACATTAGTATTCCTTATAAGACCCTGAGGTCAGCTGTCTAAATTCAGCTCATTGGCCACTCCTTAGTTTATCTGAACCTGAAACCTGTCTCTGTTTTACACCACTCCCATGAGCAAATAAAGGTGCTTGTCATTTTGAGTACATAAGGTTGCTGCTGGTACAAAACGTTTGATCCTGTTGACTTTTGTATTGACCTGTGACTCCTTCAAATGACAGAAACCAGCACATATATGACTCAAATGTCTAAGTGCATCATGGACAAACTCAACGCACAACCTGCTAACTAAGAATATGATCATTACTTCCTTTGATCGATGTGTAGCTAAATCAGACTGACATTTTCTTACCCTTAGAATGGCTCATAGATGGCTCTGTTGTTGTATTTGATTAACTGAGACAACTATACCATTTGCCATTAACATATACATTGCAAATCTATGCTATGTCTGACTTTAAAGAAAACGTGATTTATTTGAAAATGCTGTAGGCTTTAGTGACAAATGATCATGCAGAAATCTTACAAGCTTAAATGTGCAATAGTAAACTGGAAAATGCTAACGTTCGCATGATAGCACGGAAAGTAAACCGTCATCAAGTCACGCCTCCTATCTGCATGAACACACACTAGACGATATCACTGCAATACATCACAATCATTAACCAGAGAGAAAACTGTATAGTAGAGTTAGAAATGACAATAGTAAACTTTAAAAAAGAGGGTCGGTTGTTGATGTTTGCCTGCTGTTGAAGCACTGTCTGGACCGTGTTTGTGAACGCAGCGGTTATGTAATCCTGCAGGTAGGACTGCCTATCAGTGTTCGGACCGAACGTTTTGATTGGACAAAATTTTCTTGCTCCTGCACCTTCAGATCGAACGTTTCGATTGGACAATCTATTCTTGTTTCTGCACCGTTAGACCGAACACTTTGATTAGACAAAATGTCCTGGTTCCTGCACCTTCAGACCGAACATTTTATTGGACAAACTATTCTTGTTCCCGCACCTTCAGACAGAAATGGTTTGATTGGACAAATTTCACTTGATGCCGCACCTTCAGACTGAACCTTTTGATTATACAAACTACTTCTTCCTGCACTTTCAGACCGAACGTTTGGATTGGACAAACTTTTTTTTTTACTGCACTTTCAGACTGAACATTTTGATTGGACAAAATGTTCTTGTTCGCACACCTTCTGACCGAACGGTTCTTGTTTCTGCACCTTCAGACTAAACCTCTTGATTAGACAAACTATTCTTGTTCCTGCACCTTCAGACCGAATGTTTTGATTGGACAAACTACTTCTTCTTGCACCTCCACAGCAAACGTTTTG
>CAIGQQ010005788.1:1338228-1353585 GCA_903798035.1 Danio albolineatus | reverse complement strand
CCTTCAGACAGAGCATTTTGATTGGACAAACTATTCTTGTTCCTGCACCTTCAGACCGAACATTATAATTGGACAAACTTTTACTGTTACTGCACCTTCAGGCTAAACATTTTGATTGGACAATCCTTTTTACAGTCCTGCGCCTTCCACAACATATTAAAATGCATATAAACATATTTGGATCACTTAATTTAATGATTTTTATTTTTTAAAAAACCGTTTTTGAAGGCAATCATCATTTCTTGTCATTGCCAATGTTGAAATATTTGGAAATTGTCTTCAGGATCAAGTTACCATATAAGGTTTCAGACACACTGAAATGTTAAAAGAACATGATTTACTTGACGTAGATGTTCTTGTATTGAAATTAAATCTGTTACCAACGATCAATGTAATGCCTCCTAAAAAAAATCTAAATCTTACTAAGCTCAAAGTTCTGCACAGTTATGCAAAAATAAAGAAATTCAGCAACACATATGAAATCAATATGCAAAAAACAAAAAGCACATAGTATAGTAAGATTAGTATCTTCAAGTAAATGAGAGGCTTTACAGGATTTGGTAAATGGAGATGGAACCGCATCTAAAAAAGATCTGACTGACAACTTGTAACACGAGTCTCTGAGGTCAGGTCTTGGTGTTTTTTTTTTAGAAATATTTATTTTGGCTAATTCTAAACTATGAGTGTATGAGGTTATATCAGGTCGGACATTAAGACGTATTACTTTAGCCTGCAGAATGTCATGTACATTTATTTCTCTAATAAATCACAAAAGCCTTTAATGAAATAATTAAATTTATAATCGAAGAAATGAATCACGATGAAGTTAATCATCAACTGTTTGAAATCTTTTGGTTTTATTGAACTTTTGTTTTTTAATTGTATGTTGTCAGATTCCGTAGAATCAAATATTTAAAATAAACGTATAATTCAGGAAATATAAATAAGTTTGTCAATTATTTGTGCATCCAGCCGCAACCTAGTCCCATACACACTCGCATTTACACACACACACACACACTCATACACTACAACTAATTTAGTTCAACCCACGCCAACAAGGGGAGAACATGCAAACTCCAGAAATGCCAACTGGCCCAGCCGAGACTCGAACCTGCGACCTTCTTGCTGTGAGGTGACAGTGCTAACCACTGAGACACCGTGCCACAAAACACTGAAATTTGAAGAAATATTAAATAGCCTAAAATAAAGAACACTTCTGTTAGGTTTGATTTTGATATTAGCAAATACAACTATGACCGTGTTGATTAGCCACTAGAAGCGCTCTGGAAGTACCGCACAAATCACTTACTGGCACTGCTTGCATTTATGAATGAACGTAATAAAATGTGCATGCTGCAGTCATGTGGGGTAGGATGGAATGGAATGCCATAGAAAAAGACTCACACAAGTCACGAGTCTCCATTTAGTGACCACATAGTAGACTAAAGTTTGAATCAAGGACTGACATTTAAACGGACAGTGCACCCAAAACTGAAAATTCTGTATCATCTACTCAATCTCCTCTTGTTCCAAACCGGTTTGATTTTCTTTCATTTGCTGAACACAAAGGAAGATGTTTTGAAGAAAGTTCGAAACCATTGTAACCATTCACTTCCACTGTATTTGTTTTTCCCACTACTTTCCTTCCTATGTCAATGATTACAGGTTTTCAGCTTTCTTCAAAATACCTTCTTTGTGTTCAACAGAATAATGAAACTCATAGATGTCCATAACCGCTTGAAGGGGAGTAAATGGTGGGTACATTTTCATTTTTGGGCAAACTATCACTTAAATGTTGGTTGAAATTAGGTAAAGGTCAGAGGATCCTACCTTCCAGTTGGCCAGCTGTTGAGATTCAATGATCTTGATAAACGCTCCCATCAGAATCCCTGAGAAGTCAAATATAATAGTGAATCATTAGCTTACATGTAAAGTATTATAGAAGCACATTTCAGCCAATAAATGATTACTCAGAATGGTTTCTATCAATAATGACCTCGATAGTTAGGTGTTTTGCATTTTACTCTTAAATAAATGGCATTTAATTCCACAGATTTGCAAAAAACTGTAAATAAAAGCTTTTTTTCCCAATAATCTCGATTTTGATTATTGATATGATTACTGGCCAGTACTTCTCTAGTAATTACAGGGTTACTGCAGGTTTCATCAAGTCAAATTTAAGACTTTAAGACATTTTAAGACCAGTATGAATGAAATTAAAACTTAAACAGGTTTAAGCACTGATAATTTTTTTTCGAATGACCTGGTTGTTTTACTTGCCTCATAAAAGCAAATCTAATTCAGTTATTTCTTAGCTATATACATTAAATAATGTGTCAAAACAAACAAACCCTACTGTTTACATGCACCTTTTTTCAACATAACATTTCTTTTTTTATGCACAACATTCTGTCCAGGTCAGTGGACCAGATGGCTATAAATAAATGGACAACTTTGAAACAAATGCTATTGTAAGGAAGGGAATTAAACATTTATAAGAATATCTAAATATATATAAATAAATAAATAAATAAATATATAAATATATATATAAATAAATAAATATATAAATATATATATATATATATATATATATATACACACACACACATATACATACACACACATTTACATGTATGTGAACGAGCAATATATATGTGATATTGCTCATATATATTCATTATTATAGACATATACAGTATACAGTATATATATATATATATACACACAGGCACATCGCACTGCTACGAGTGTGATTTTGTGTTTATACAACAGTTCGACGGCACAATAGTGTATAAAAACCCTTTTGTATGAGGAACTACTTTCTTCCGCCATTCATTCACATCTGCAGCCGACGTTAGAACAGCAGAAGCCATTACTAATACAAAGACAGGCTAATGCCGCCAATGCACTCTCCCAGAAATTATAAAATTTTTAAAATAGGCACTATCATTATAAACAAACTGCATAGTTGCAATCTAATCAACTACATTCTCAACTAAAAAAAACTCAAAAAAGTACATTATGTTGCCCAAAGAACAAACAGCAATATTTGTCAAACTGTAGTGTCCTCTGCTTGTCGCTGTATGTGGGCGGAGTAATACACAAGGGTGAAAGATGAAGAGGCTGGTCGATTGCTGTTACTAGCAGAATATCGCACGACTATCAGCCAATCAGATTCAAGAACCTGACAGAACAGTTGTATAAATTCATATATATACAGTTGAAGTCAGAATTATTAGCCCCCCTGAATTATTAGCCCTTGTTTATTTTTTCTACACATTTCTAATCATAATAGCTTTAATATCTCTAATAGCTGATTTATTTTATCTTTGCCATGATGACAGTAAATAATATTAGACTAGATATTTTTTCAAGACACTTCTAAACAGCTTAAAGTGACATTTAAAGGCTTAATTAGGTTAATTAGATTAACTAGGCAAGTTAGGGTAATAAAGCAAGTTATTGTATAACGATGGTTTGATCTGTCGACTATCGAAAAAGAAAACAGCTTAAAGGGGATAATACTTTAAAATGGTTCTTAAAAAATTAAAAACTGCTTTTATTCTAGCTCAAATAAAACATATAAGACTTTTTCCAGAAGAAAAAATATTATCAGACATACCTGTGAAAATTTGCTTGCTCTCTTAAACATAATTTGAGAAATATTTTAAAAAGAAAACAAAAATTCAAAGGGGGGCTAATAATTCTGACTTCAACTGTATATACATTAACTCGTGTTACATTTTTTTAAAAAGTAGCTCAAATAACATTACTTAAATTTGAAAAGTAACACACTGCTCAACTCATTGCTTAGAAAAGTAACCTGTAATCCGTTACCCTCAACACTGCAATACTTTGCGATAACAATGATTCTGATTGTCTCTAGAAAATATGAAGAGTTTCGTTGCAAAACGAGATATATCCATTTTGAGAAATGTTGGTCATTCGACATTATTATTGAAGACATCAACAGTCAACTTTATTCACAATTTCTGTAGATTAAACTATTACTGGAGCTCAGTGAAGGCCAGGGACACATATTCTTCAAATCCAGGATATTTTTTATTGAATTTTATGTCCATAAATAGTTCATAAATAAGTCAAAAAGCATGCCAAAATGCAACATATTTATCTTAACATTGTCAAGCATCCTAAATTGATTAAAATTAATAAAAACTATATGGAACAGTATATACAAAGATTTATGATTAATAATAAGATTCTGAGTTAATTAGTTAGTTTTGGCCAGAACGTACACAATATAACATAACGTTTTCTTTTTTCTTTTTGCTGGGGCACCAATGGCTTTAAGCAGGCTTCACTGTGGCATTTGAAGAAATCTTTTGGATCATCAGTGGGAAAATTAACAATAATTTATTAATTAATTGTAAATATTCATAATATTCAAAAACAAAATGCCATAATGAACATAATGTGCCTATGGCGTGTGCCAGTAATCCAGGCAGTCCCTGAATGAAAAGGTCGGATAACAACATACCGGCTGAGCTGTCAGAGCAAACTAACTGCAGGATGTTTATCGTTTCAACCATCCTTAAACAGCTTCAGACTAATTGTGATTAGTAATAATATAGAGAAGTAAGATTAAGTTAGTTAGATAAACGACTTGTAGCTTGTTACAGAAAGAGTGTAGACTCCTGAACACTGCTGCTGAAAACCAAACCTGATCCGAGCGGGCGAAGCTTCACCGTTTCACTCGTTTCACCGAGTCCGCGGACACAAGCTCGCCTCGTCCCGTCATATTTAATGACTTATTTCACTGTTATAATAATAATAAGTTATTATTATTACTATTATTATGCAGCTGGAATGACCGGCTTCAATCCATCATCAAAATCCATGAGGTTAGCTCGACTCTGAAGCTTTGATTCTCTGACTGACAGACGGACGTAGCCTGTGACTGACAGCTCGCCTACAGTATAAACAACTAAATGACAAATGTTTTTAGTTAGCCTAGTGAATCCTCTTTTTAAAAACATATGCTTTTTTGTTTTGATATTATCGTTAAATCAATGAGCAAACTCGGAGCACTTCGCCGGCGGTGACTCTCCTCCCAGGGGATGCTGAGCTCGCGCATATACTGTTCTATATATAACAGTTCTATAACTGTTATATCGCACTTTGTAAAGAAACTGGTCTGGTGGATATCGCGTTTTGTGAAAAAATGCATTTTGTAGTAGGCCTAAAATGTTCATTCTTAAATTGTGTTAATGGCAGCAATTCACACATAGATAAGGGAACATCTGAACAGTGATTTCCAATCATAAAATCCAAATGTCAAAAAAATGGCGTATATGATGAAAACTCTTTATATATTCTTTGGAAACGACATGAATAGAGGAGTAGATCAGGCGGGAAATATAATTATTGTGCAAACTAAACCTCTACAAGTTTGCTCTGCAATCAGCTCCGCATGCTAAGAGGAACTGATCAATCGTCACGTGATCGTACAGGAACTACATTTAAGCTCATTCACTCTCAGGTTTCACAATATTGTAATAAGGCGCTACCTTCACACCTACCGCAGTAATAATTCAGAAAAATACTGCTTCACATTAGTGCACTTAGATCAATTCCTCCTCTTTTTCTCTCTTCTCAATCTGTATCGGAGTCTGTTCATTATTTATCAGGTGATTGATGGCTCTTTGAACAGTGAGCTCATTCTTGCTTAGCCGTACACAAGAGGAGCATGTGCTGTTGTGTCATCAACTGCATGACTAACTCAACTGCCTCAACCGGCACTCAATGGAAAGTTTTTTTTTTTGTTTGTTTTTAAGAGAAACTATGAGGAAACAGAAAACGAGAGACTCACCCAGTGATACCACCGCCACACTCTCAGGCAGAAAGTGCAGCTTGAACTTGATCAGCAGGTGGACCAGTATAATACAAATACCTGTGAAAATGATTGATAAAAATAAATCTGACAAACAGACAAACATAGCCATATTTTTTATACAAGTTTAGCCATATTTGTTTAAAATATAGAATAGAAAAATATGGAGCGAACAACTGTCAGTTGGCTCACAAAATGAGACACAAACCGTGAGAAAAACCCATGATTTTACAGTTTACAAAAGTTAAAATGCAAAGAAATAAACAGTAATTTAATGTCCTGCTGCATTTGTTATTCGTAATTTCATACACACATAACCACAATTTGTTAGCTGATTATAATGATAATCGTGTTTATTTTAACACTATAAATGAGGAGGACTTCTCTCCTCCTCAATCCCGGGGTCTGAATGCAGACACAGTGGATAGCAGTGCAGCAGGTCTCTTTCCCTATCTATTTCAACCACTAGCCCTTTAAACATGTGCGAACACATCAGCATGAATAAACCTGGAGGATTTTAAACATGTGCGAACACATCAGCATGGATTTAGGCGATGTGTCTGAATGGTAACGAACTCAACTGATAAAAGACAAAGGCCCCGTTTACACTAATGCGTTTTCGTTGTAAAACGCATAAGTTTTGCTACAATTACGCCATTCGTCCACACTACGCCGGAGTTTTCGAGCGCCGAAATGAAGCGTTTTGGAAGCGTTGGAGAGGCCGTTTTATTCTAAAACGCTGCTGCTCCGTCTTAGTGTGGAGTCTTGACAACTTGACAATTAAATCTCACTGTTGGAACATCGGGCGCCACGGTGACGTAGTGAGTAGCACGTTTGCCTCACAGTAAGAAGGTCGCTGGTTCGAGCCTCGGCTGGGTCAGTTGGCATTTCTGTGTGGAGATTGCATGTTCTCCCCGTGGTTGCATGGGTTTCCTCCGGGTGCTCCGGTTTCCCCCCACAAGTCCAAAGACATGCGGCACAGGTGAATTGGGTAGGCTAAATTGTCCGTAGTGTATGAGTGTGAAGGAGTGTGTATGGATGTTTCCCAGAGATGGGTTGCAGCTGGAAGGGCATCCGCTGCGTAAAACAAATGCTGGATAAGTTGGCGGTTCATTCCGCTGTGGCGACCCCAGATTAATAAAGGGACTAAGCAGAAAAGAAAAAGAATGAATGAATGTTGGAACATCATACATCTATTAGGTGGGAATTAATAGACAAGAGAACATGCTGCGTCTATAGTTTGAATGGTGTTTGTGCTGTTACTCAAACCTACAGTGGTTTATAATTACACTTTAAGCTTGATTATACATCCAGTATCCAAGACATCATGAACGATTTCAACAAGCGGACCAGCATAAGACGTCAAGGATTTGATGTAAGCCTACACTCAGACAGAACAATACCATCAACACACTCCGCTGAACACAAACACTCATGGAAACAACATCAACAAATGAAATCACAGGAGACGCTTTACAAATCATCAACACCCAACCTGAGACCTCGGAGCTTTTAAGTGACACTAAAAACATACGAGGAGCTTCGCTGTGACGTAACCGGTTCGGTGGTGTCAGGTTTCCTTGACAACGAGGAGTAAATACAGTCTGATGAGTCAGCGGCAAGCCAAAACCCCAGAGCAGTTCCAGAGATCATGAATAAAGCATTACGATTTAAATACGTGTTAATGTAAACGGCAGAAACACGAGGCTGATGCTTAGGCTAAATACTTGGAACTAGGAGGACCTGTTTCAATCAGAAAGCTCAACCAACGTTAAAACGTGAAATCTGAATTGTAATAAATTGAACGGAGTAAGGCACAATTTAGTAGGCAATTTGGATTCGGAGTAGGGAATTTGGGTTCAAAAACAACACGAAATATAGCCCACAATAACCTCTTAACTGTATCTTTAATCTTCACCAGCACACGTGACCTCTGTTAGAAAGTAATTCCGTCATTCCCGGCTTCATAATAGTCTAAAAGGTGATGATAATAGTTAAAAATGGCAGTTTTTTCAAGTTTTATGTTACTGAAAGAATCATTAGCTTCTTTTTTTTTTTCGCACTTCACTCTCGCGTTTGTCCGTTTCTGAAAGGATCGATGTCAGAAGCACTTCAATTATCACGCGCATATTATTATTATTTTATTATTATTATTATTATTATTATTATAACTATGAGCTCAAAAAGTTTGTTATTTAAAATATAGAAGTGCAGCGAGCAGTCTGCGGTCAACTTGTAGAGTGGAACGACGCACTTGCGCCCTCCGGGCACACAGTAGAAATCAGTATAAATTATCTCACACTGTAGTCGTGAGAGTTGTGCGTGGCAGTCAGTGCAATGTAAACAAAAGATACGTTAGACGAATTACTACAAATGATTATGTATGAACGCAGATATAACAACAGTTCATTTAAATTCTTAGCTAATATATAGCTTAAATTAGGTCCAAAGAGAGAAATGGACTATTATTTGTTTTTTATTAATAGTTTGTGCTGTATCTGGTCACTGAGCAGCAATAAACAACACTTTAAAATATAAGCGTTTTCTTGTGATTTTCGAAACTACTAGTGTTTTGAACTTATGATTATAATTGCATAATAATCGTGATAACCGTGACACCATGATTATTGTTCAGACTATAATCGTACAAACAAAATCTATAATCGTTGCATCCCTGATTGCTACGCAGTTTAAAACATAACATACGAATGAGTTTGAATACAGAAGAAGCCTACTTAAGCAATACACTGATTTTTTTGTGCTTCGAAATACAACATTTGAATGTTTGTAAAAAAATTAATTAAAATAAAAGCCACATTGTACGATGCAGTGATGTTATGTAGTTTCAAAATACAACATATTAACATTTTAATGTAGAAAAAAAACAACATGGGTGTCTTAAGGAGCAAAAATACAGCATATGGGCACTTATATTGCTGTTGTGTCAGCACTTATATTGCAAGTCATATCTCTCCAGCTCCTCATCTGGGATGCTTTTCATGAACTGTCCCCCATGACAAACTAATTAAATAGCCCTGCTTTAGAGCTTGTGTGCTTTAATTTTCTCTCTCGCCTCAGTTTGGTGTGATCATTATGCAAAAATCAAGACATAAAATAAAGACTTCTTTTAAAAATGTTGATTTCCGACGATTTTTAACCCATCATCGATTCTGTTTATTTACTGGTGTAAATGTGTGTAAATTTATAAAACTATTAAAATATTTAAAAAATTTCTGCAGTACCATTCCAAAGGTATGTTTACGATTTTTTATTTACATTTTTTTAAGGACAACAGTGTCTCCAGCAGAAAAGATATCCATAAACGCCGCTTAAAATTATAAACAAATCTGAGTTTTTGAAACTATCGAAGACAGTCAATGATTCACTTGAATTATTTGGCCTGACATGTTTACTGTTCTGAAATATTATACTGTAAATGTTTCACAAAACAAAATATTTTGTGTTTAAAGGGGAAAAAGAAATGTTTTTTTTTTACCCAGACATTTAAAAATGAATATATTTTAGAGCAGTAATCGCAAAACGGTGAAACCGTGATATTTTTGTCCAAGGTTATTCAGAATCTTATACCGGCCCATGGCTATTCTGAAGTAATGATATAACAGCAGTCACACTGAGATGATTCTTTCCTTTAAGAGGACAAGTACTCACCAATGACCAGCAGGCTAAAGAAAATGGTCATCCCACTGGACTGCTCCTCTTCCTGGGCCTTGACCCCCGTCTGGACAGGCAGGATGGGCTCATTTTTAGGAGGCTCAGGTGTTGCAGGCTTGGGCGCAGGTGTGGTGGTTTGAGTAGTGTCATTGCTGGAGGTGTCATTCTCATTTAACCTGTTAGAAAAATAAGTTTTAACAACACTATCCATGCACAACAAAATATGAGGTCATCCCATATGAAAAAACAAATGCGACAGAAATCATACTAGCATTTTTAAACTATATAATAGACCACTTTGAGGGAATAAACAAAAACAGTGGTCCCAACGTACTTCCTGTTTTACATTTTTTAATTTTAGCTTGTGAGATTGCAAAAAGAGCCACGTTTTGATAAATAATGTTATGATAGATGTTTTAACATTAAAACATCTTGTAGTTATGATTGACTTGCTTCTTTTTACAGTTATGAAATAGTTTGATAACAAGCAGGAAATGCTCTTGTGCCTATGACATGACCACATTGAAATGGTCTACAGTTAAATGCTTGAATTCATCTGCTGTGGTAGTTCTGTAGGTGCTATGTTAATACAACATCCATAAACTATCGTATGGGGTAGGGCTGTGCAATATGGACAAAATAATCATATTGCGATTTTTCTTTTTGAACAAATATTGCGATTGCGATTGCGATTTTATTTGTGATTTTGGCAGCCGTTTTTGCTTTTTCAAACGCGCTACACACATACATTCTACATGTATTCAGTGCACAAGAAGTGCAGAACAAAACATTTCACAACAAAATAACATAGTATTAAGGTTAATAAATAAAACTGTAGTAAAATTGTCTATAAAACAGACAACATAAAATAAATTAAGATTAAGTAACCTCAACAATAGTTAAACATATACTAAACACAGTGGTACTAATTGCTTGATGAACAAAGCTTTAATAAATTGTCTTAAAAACAGACAACATGAAGAATTAAAGATGAACTAACCTCAATTCCAGTCAGAACAATAAATAAAAACTAACGTAACGTGTATCCGCAATAGTCACATCGCAAAGATATGTTTAGACTAAACTATAGCTGATGAGAAGCCACAGAATTGTATTTGATTACAGTACTATAAAGAATTTACTGATTTATGCGCTAAAAAAAAAAAATTCCTTTCTTAAAATTTTAATTTTGTTTCTAGTAGGTTGGGTGATGTCGACCAGGTTGGGATCGTAAGATGTCTAATGTGAAACATCAGGATAGACGATGGCATCGTCATCATAGCCTATCGTTTCAACTACCTGACCCGCATGGTCTTTGTTTTGCGCATAACCAAATCATAAATAAATAAAGTTACACACAAATTACCACCAGTCAATCACTTTTTCTGTGGAACTCTGGCTTGAATAGACAGAGTGATCTGTGTCGTTTTAATGGCGTCCACTAAGTACAAGTGTAAGAAAGCGAAAGATTGAAGCAGTGTACTGACGCTGTGACACGTAACCTGATAGATTCAAAAGACAGCAGAGTCGTTAGACAGAGACACGATTATTAATATCACGTTTAACAACTATAGTGAGATGCCATCCAGAGGTACATCCTTGATAAACTCTCCAACGTGCACTGCTCTCTGGGGTTTTGTGCTCAAAGCACCTGCTGACTGCATGACAGAGTGTTTATGTGGTCGTGTGATGCGCGTTTTCAGCAGTATAGTGTGGATGGGGGGCTGTTCAAAAACTAGATGAAGCGTCAGTGTGGATATGGATCGTTTTTGTTCTAAATCGCCATTTAAAACCAAGACGTATTAGTGTAAAAGGGGTCTAAGTGTGTATTTTTCGCGAGCGGGTTGCTGCTGCGATGGGGTCAGGGTGGAGAATTGCAATGCCAGCTCAGAATTGTGATGTCTATCGGCCATCGACCCAACTGTAGTTTCAAGTCCAAATATCTACATTTCAATACGAAAACAAGATTTTCACTTTACCCTACTGGCAAATAATTTCCTTTAAAAAAGCAAAAAAAAAACGTAATTTTGCCTTTTTTCTTCTGACGGTTGAAACTAAACAATATTTTTAGTTAGTCTACGAATTTTTTAAAAATATTTGGACTAAAACAAGACAAAACAAAATAAAGAAAAGCCGTTTGATTATTCAATTTCTGTACCTGAATACTGTTAGACTCCCCAGAAAACGGTCAAATAGAGCTATTCAAAGCATCTTCCGAAACATCGCAATATTTATGGCAAAACATTTAACATCGCAATATCAACTTTTTCATATATCGTGCAGACCTACTATAGTAGTATAAACAAAGGACTTGATAATGTAGATTATAAAAACTATAAAGTAGTGGTGCCAGATATATAGATAAATTCATTCATTTATTCATTTTCTATTCGGCTTATCTCTTTATTAATCAGGGGTCGCCACAGCAAACCAAACCGCCAACTTATCCAGTATATCTTTTATGCAGCGGATGCCCTTCCAGCTGCAACGCATCACTGGGAAACATCCATGCACACTCATTCACACTCATACAATACGGACAATTAAGCTTACTTAGCTCACCTGTACCACATGTCTTTGGACTTTGTCAAACAACTAAAGTATACCACAGTATTTATTACAGTTTATCAGTTCACTGTAGTTAATATTACAGTAAGCATGAGCTTTTATTTACAAAGATTCGTACATATAATAATAATATACAGATTAACACACACTTTACAATAGTATGGTTCAGAAACACTAGAGTGAAACACTGTAAATTGCTACATTACTTCTAACGAGGGATGTCTTAATAATAAAAAAACAATCTATAAATCACAATCATATCAAGCCTGAGAACTGTAACGACAGACAGACAGACAGACAGACAGATAGACAGATAGACAGAGAGATAGATAGATGGATGTTAAATATGGTAGCACAAAGTGAGAATCAGTTGATAATACAACTGTGATATAATATAATATAATATAATATAATATAATATAATATATATGTATATATATATACGTCCCTGTACGCAAATATACGTACAGTGATGGTGTAACATATGTTACTAATAATACGTCACTGTCTAAATCCCTGTCAGTCATCTCATGTGCTTATCGTGTGCTTTTATACTGAAAGCAAAGAGAAGCAGTACCTGGTCTGTGGTTCTGCGTGTCCGTCAGCAGGATTTTGAGCTTGTGCATCACTGTCGGCGTTGTTATTATTATTGACAGCTTCTCCCTCGGTTTTACTGTGTATCTGATCACCTGCCCGCGCAAACCGCACCGAACCAGCGGTCAATGTGATTAACAACACGCAGATGACAACCGCGCGATTACTGACACCCATCGTGTTCATAAATAATCAAAACTCCAAAGACAAAATCGCAATATTAAACTCATGTCGCCACAATCCATGTTTCGCAGAGCAAATTCGTCGTCATCATTATTTACCCGGAACTCATGGGAAATGTAGTTTAATTTTTTTCTGGCCAGATTTTATCATCACTAATGGAAGCAAAGCGTAGTTTCGGTGAGTTGATGTTTGTAGGAACATTTTATATTACCTCAATGTCCCCGATATATATGAATTATGACCACACATGTAAAATTGATTTAAATTAAGTAGTTAAAGCGGAGCTACTGACGTCACAAGGCAGCAATGCTTGCTGGGAGTAGTAGTTCACATAAGGTGGGCGTGTCTACAATGCGCAAATCTGAGTTCGTCGGTTTAATGTTAATTCCAAATCACCCTTTGCTGAAATTTCATTCAATATTGACTCTCTTAAGCTTATTAATAATAATAATAATAATAATAAGTTTCTTTAAGCTTATCATAATCTTTTTTCTTAATGACTGATGCTTTGTAATGTTTGTTTTTTGTTTTTGTTTTTTTGTTTTTTCCCCTAATTCTTTTGTTATTGTATTTTTTTTCAATGCAGTGATGTTATTATTCTTGTATTCAATTAAAAAAAAATCTATATCACCCACCCCACAAATTGCCCACATGTTATCTGCATGTGCATTTAATTTATATTCAAGACAGATTGGGATATTCTGTGTTAAAGATCCAGATTCCACACACATACAAGCAACATGTGTTATAGCACGTTGTGTGGCTCAGCTGTCACTGTTACATTAGTAAATCATCATCCCCTTTCTGACTTTTTAAGCTTTTTTCTAGCCTATCATTTTTGGTGCTTTTTTGTCATTCATTCATTCATTCATTTTCTTTTCAGCTTAGTCCCTTTATTAATCCGCGGTCGCCACAGCGGAATGAACCGCCAACTTATCCAGCATTTGTTTTACGCAGCGGATGCCCTTCCAGCTGCAACCCATCTCTGGGAAACACCCATACACACTCATTCACACACATACGCTACGGACAATTTAGCCAACCCAATTCACCTATACCACATGTCTTTGGACTGTGGGGGAAAGCGGAGCACCCGGAGGAAACCCACGCAACCACGGGGAGAACATGCAAACTCCACACAGAAATGCCAACTGACCCAGCCGAGGCTCGAAACAGCGACCTTCTTGCTGTGAGGCGAAGGTGCTACTCACTACGCCACCGTTGCGCCCTGTTTTGTTATAGTTTGTGTTATTTTCAAGCTCTATTCTACTCTAGAAGATATATAGTAGAGCAGATAGACACAAATCGGCCTGTACTATAAAATACAGTACAGTTAATTTATTCATTCGTTCATTTTCTGTTCAGCTTAGTCCCTTTATTAATCCGGGGTCACCACAGCAGAATGAACCGCCAACGTATCCAGCATATGTTTTACGCAGCGGATGCCCTTCCAGCCGCAACCCATCACTGGGAAACATCCATACACACTCATTCACGCACATACACGTTAACACAGGGAGAACATGCAAACTCCACACAGAAATGCCAACTGAACCAACTCGAACAAGCGACCTTCTTGCTGTGAGGTGATCATATACCCACTGCGCCACCATGACGCCCTATACAGTGTAGTATTCATTGATTTTCTTGTCGGCTTAGTCCCTTTATTAATCCGGGGTCACCACAGCGGAATCAACCGCCAACTTATCCAGCATATTATTTACGCAGCGGATGCCCTTCCAGCCACAACCCATCTCTGGGAAACATACACACATAATTCACACTCATACACTACGGACAATTTAGCCTACCCAATTCACCTGTACCACATGTCCTTGGACTGTGTGGGAAACCGGAGCACCCGGAGGAAACTCAAGCAACCACGGAGAGAACATGCAAACTCCACACAGAAATGCCTACTGACCCAGCCGGGGCTCGAACCAGCGACCTTCTTGCTGTGAGGCGAACGTGCTACCGACTACGCCACCGTGGCGCCTTCCTTTACAGTATAGTATGGTTCGAAAATAGAGTGAAACCATATAAATTACTGCGTTACTTTTTATGTGGGATGTCTTAATAATAATTCAATTCATCTTTATTTGTATAGCGCTTTTACAATGTAGATTGTGTCAAAGCAGCTTCACATAGAAGGTTTTAGTAAATTGAAAGTGTCAGTCCAGTTATTAGTGTTGGAGTTCAGTTCAGTTCAGAGTTGTCTAATATTCACTACTGAGAGTCCAAACACAGAAGAGTAATCCATCGATGAGCAGCTCTAGCTGCAGTCTAGGCACCGACAGACAGACAGATAGATAGATAGATAGATAGATAGATAGATAGATAGATAGATAGATAGATAGATAGATAGATAGATAGATAGATAGATAGATAGATAGATAGATAGATAGATAGATAGATAGATAGATAGATGGATGGATGGATGGATAGATGGATGGATGGATGGATGGATGGATGGATGGATGGAT
>CAIGQQ010005788.1:1319099-1330489 GCA_903798035.1 Danio albolineatus | reverse complement strand
ATTATTATTATTATTATTATTATTATTATTATTATTATTATTATTATCATTCTCTCTTAATTAGATGTAAGCTTGAGGAAGGAGGGGGGGGGCGTATATGGGATGGTTCGTCCAGGGTGCCATTCAAGCTAGCACCACCACTGGTCCAGACCAAATGAACCAAAGTTAATAGAAATGAGTAATTATATTGTGTTTACAAGGGCGACATGGTGGCTCAGTGCACTTTCATCTCACAGCAAGAAGGTCGTTGGAGTTTGCATGTTCTACCCGGATGCTCCTGTTTCCCCAAAGACATATAGGTGAATTGAATAAACCAAATTGGCCGCAATGTTTGTGTGTGAATGAGTGCGTATGGATGTTTCCCAGTACTGGGTTGCAGCTAGAAGGGCATCCGCTGTGTAAAACATATGCAGGATAAGTTGGCGGTTCATTCCGCTGTGGCACGGTTAAACATTTGGGCGAAAAACATTTCAGGAGCGCTTATAATTTAGACTTCAACTGTATGTTGGAATCAAATCGAGTAGGATAGGCTTGGGGTTAGTTAGAGTTTTGGCCACTCTGGAAACCAGTAGGCTTTGAAAAGGACAAAGCAGGGAATTCAGTGAATCTGCAAATGTAATGCTGTTTTCCCCAAATGCAAACAGTAAGAGCATTGTGCTTCCCTCTATATTTATCTCAATGAGGATGCAGTGCAGATGCGTGTCTGCGTCCCCATGGAAACAAGCAGTGGCAGCAGCTCTGCTTAATGCTCGTCGAGGGAGTTGAGTTCGTAGGTCACAGAAAACCCTCAGTGAACCACTTATTGCTCTTTTCACAGCTCGGGGGAGGGACCGGGGCCGCAGATGTGTCTGATTGCTGAAGTTTATTGAATTAAACCTAGAGAAAAATCCTGCTGGAGCTCACTAGAGCGCAGATCCTATTTATAGGAGACCCAGGAGCCTCCTGCGCAGAGCAGGAAGAGGAGATGTATTTCTGTGGCGTAGCCGTCGGTCCAATCCGAGATGCCCAGTCAGGGGTCACTAGGGGTCAGATCTGCGGATTGGAGATATAAGGAATGCGTCTGACATAATCCATGTTGTTCATGAAATCATTGTTGAAATTGTTGAGCAGTGTCTATAATCCAGGACTACGGGATTAGGTCCAGTGACTCCCATGGGTTGCTGCTCCAATATGAGATTATGCCAAGTAGGACATGTTTCTCAATCTTTTTTTTTTGGTTCTGGAGAAACATTACCGTCTTAAAGATGTCAGAGTGGTTCTGGCGGTGGAGCTTATCTGCTTGTTTTCCTTTCGGATTGAGGGATTTTTTTACCACCAGTGGTGATTTGAAATTTTTTGTTACAATGCACATTAGTAAACTTTAACTAGTCAACGTTTATTGGAGATGTTTGTGCCAGTTCAAAACAATAAAGATGGAAATAATTGAGCTATGGTTGAGTTGTTATTTTTATTTGTAAATGGCTGTGCTTAACTGAAGTCCCATGTTTTCAGTAGGAAGGATTTGTTTACTGTGGCATAACTGTAGTCCCACTTCCGAAGGTGGCATACTGTTTAAGGTCATTTGATTGTCTCAGAAGAAGATGATAAATTTTAAAAAAGCATACAAAAGTGTAGTGCACTTCCAATTCAGTCCTGCTGCTGAGACAATCTAATGATTTAAAGAGCCCATATTATGGGTTTTTGAAAATGTAAGTGTACAGTGTGTAACACAGCTCTAAGTGAAGTGAAATGTCCAGCTAAGGCTTAAATCTGAAAGTACAGTGTTTAAAACTATAGATTCATCTATAAAAGAGTCGACTCATCGTTGTTTAAATGAATCGTTATTATAACGAGTCTTTAGCCGTTTCGGCTTGACGTCAACGCGAAACATAAGCCCCGCCCACTAGCTGCGCGTGCAGACCCCGGGGAAATTGAACTCCCCGGCCCCGCCCACAGACAGGAAGAAAAAGTGGAAGACGACAAGCGCTGTATAGCATTCCGATTAAATCATGTCCCGTAGACACTGTGCTCTGAAAAGCGAGGGAAAAGCTGTGTTCTTTTCCCTACCTAAAGATGAAGCTGTGAAGAGTCAGTTATTTAGGTTTATTTTTGGTAAAATACCTGTAAATTATAGCCCCAACATGGTGCTTTGTTCACGTCATTTCTCTGAAGAGAGCTACACCAATCTACACGCAGTTGTTGTTAAAGGATGGATCAATACCCAGTTTATTTGGACCAGCATGTTCTTCCAGTCTTGTTCACTGTAACAAGGTAAATATGGATGTAGTTGTCTGTATTGTGTTTGCTCCGTGCAGCATGTAGCGGTAGCCATTTAGCTTACTGCCGAATGTAATTATTTGTTGGCTTACAATAGTCCATGAAGTGTTAATTATTACTGAATGTTTGTTGTTATGATGAAGAATATAGCAATACGCTGTTGTACGACCGCAGTGATTTTTTTCAATATGTTCTGGCATTGGGCTGCTGACACGTAAAGGACATGACGTGGTAGCCTGACGTGGTAGCGTCACGTAAAGGAGGTGCTTGGGGAAAAAGACTCGCTCAGACGATTCATCTGGGAGTCGGTGGGAAAATGAGGTAAAGATAAATAGATATTATAAGACATTGAAAGTGTTTTTTAACCTTGCATACATATCATCCTGTTGTTTGGGACTTCAAAAAGTGAAATTTAACCGTTCTCAACCCAACATATGGGCTCTTTAAACAGTATGCCACCTTCTGAAATGGGACTACAGTTATGCACAGAGCATATAAGCAGTATAAAATGATGTCTAAAATGAGTACAGGTTTAACGTAGAAAAGATGTCCACAATAACCCCATCTGACCTTCATTTAGACCTAATACGGAAGTCCTGTGGACGTCAACACCGGACGTTCGGTAGACGGGGAAACCGGTCTGCACCTTCAGGGGAGCGAAATTGTACGTTCAAAAATGCCGTGCAGTAGACGTCGTTTGGACGTGTCTTTGCGCAGTGGGATTGTTAAAGGCTACGGTCGACTGTTTGAGTAAAATGTTGTTCACGTACAGTACACTGTAATAAAAAAAACAATCAAATCAATCAAAAAATGGCGTAAATTGTATGGCAAGTGTAAACACATGAATCTGACATGGGTCACAATTACAAGAGCGTCTAAACGGACAGGCTAACAAATCAGATATAGGCAACAAATCGGAATTGGGCATCAAGACCTGACAGTGTAAACGGGGCCATAGACACAGCCAAATAATAGTAAGACTGAGTCTGAATCTAAATTTAAGGGATTTAGAGAGCTTTAGAGAGCATATAGCTGCTGTGCACATTTCAAAATGGCTGAAGTGTTGAGTTCCACACAGCTTGGCTATCATTTATGACTTTCTTTATATTCACAAGTGTTCAGGCAAACCCTCGATTTGAACACTCTTTGACATGTTAATAATCGACTGATTTCAGCAGCAGCATTAGCATCTTGAAAGGGGGGGGGGGGGGGGGATGTATCAAACACTAGAGAGCATTTGATTGGTCAGAAGATTTGATGAGAAACCGAAGTATGAGGTGATGTCCGATTAACATTTATACTTTTAAAATGTAAGTTTTAGTGCTTATTTATTGGCTTAACACCTATAAAACTTGGATTTTGATTTCATGTGGACTTTCAAAAGTATATTAACTGAGTTTAATAATTTACATCGATCATATCATTTTACTTTACGCATCTATGGCTGAATTAAACACATTTAGATGGGTCCTATTACAACCGTTTACAAGGTGCAATAAGTCTCAGGTTTCCCAGAATGTGTCTATGAAATATTAAACCAGCGTTCGACTCATTTCTCTTTTGTGTCAGCTGTCAACCACACATAGTATTTGTTAGAAGCGCACACAAACACACACGTTAGCATGATGCTGGCAGTGTTGGTTAACGTAAACAGATTTGTGGGGGGGGGGGATTGCTAATATGTTAGACAACCCCTTTTGGTGGGAATTATTTTGTGATATCATGTATATTTAAGCTCAGAACTACAGTGGAGATGTTTGAGGGAGTACTGAAATCACACGTTAGCCCTCTGAAGTGACTTTACGCTACTCAACTTTGCTGTGTTTTTCTTTTTATGCTTTAACAACAACATTGTGCGCTGATGGTGTACATTTGAAAGCATTAAAAGTAAAATATATGACCCATTTAACACTAACAAAACAGTTCCATTCAACAAATAGGTAGTTTAAAGTTATTTTTAACCCTTTAACTGCCTGCTCTAGCAAATGGTTGACCATATTTTGACTGTTTTAAATCATGGTTTACACTAAACAGCATTGATGGTTTACCAAAAAACCAAGCAAACATAATCTTGTTGCACTTAACCCTGCTGAAAAATCCAGTTTAAACCAGCCTCGGCTGGTTGGCTGGTTTAAGCTGGTTGACCAGTCTGGTTTTAAAGGGGTTTTGGCCATTTCCAGGCTGGTCTTAGCTGGTCAGGCTGGGAGTTGACCAGCTAAAACCAACTTGACCAGTCTAGCCAGGCTGGGAGCCCAGCCAAAACCAGCTATGTCCAGCTTAAACCAGGCTGGTCAAGTTGGAGTTAGCTAGTTTTAGCTGGTCATTTTTTCAGCCTGACCAGCTAAGACCAGACTGGAAATGGCTGGAAACCAGCCTGGAAATGGCCAAAACCCCTCTAAAACCAAGTTGGTAGACCAGCTAAAACCAACCAATCAGCCTAGGCTGGTTTAAGCTGGATTTTTCAGCAGGGTATACTACACTTGATTTTGGTTTAATTGGAAAAAATACCCCAAGAAGACATTTTAAATGAGAATCTTATGGCATATTTTGGAGATATTTTATGGCAGACTTAAAAAAATAAAGGTGATTTAGTATTCAAAAATGTTTTATTTTGATTATGTTTTCATAGTATATGTATTAATTCCAGTACGTTTACCATAAACTGACATATCTATGATTTGGTAGAGGTTGATATTTTAGAAATTATGGGATGTGTAGAAAAAAAATGCATTGAGTGTGTTAACTAGCGACGTTAGGAGTATATGAAGAGTTTGGTTGCAAAACGCGATAAACACCATTTTTTGACATTTGCATTTTCTGATTGAAAATCACTGTTTAGATGTTCCCTTATCTATGTGTGAATTGCTGCCATTAACACAATTGAAGAATGAACATTTTAGGCCTACTAAAAAATGTATTTTTTAAAAAACGTGATATCTGTCAGACCAGTTTCTTTACAAAGTGCGATATAACAGTTCAGGATGCTGCGGGAGCTCAGCATCTCCTGAGAGGAGAGTCACCGCCGGCGAAGTGCTCCGAGTTTGCTCATAGATTTAATGATAATATCAAAACAAAAAACATTTTTAAAAAGAGGATTCAATAGGCTAACTAAAAAATCATTTAATTATAAATGGTTTTACCATTTTACCTTTTAATTGTTTAATTATACTGTAGGTGAGCTGTCAGCCACGTAGGCTACTGATCAACAGCTGTCTGTCAGTCAGAGAATCAAAGCTTTAGAGTCAAGCTAACCTCGTGGATTTCGATGACAGATTGGAGCCGTTCATTCCAGCTGCATAATATGATACTACTACTACTACTACTAATAATAATAGCTTATTGTTATTTCTACAGTGAAATAATTAATTAAATATGACGTGTCTGCTTGCTAAATAGCTTGTGTCCGCGGACTCGGTGAAACAGAAACTGCGCCATCGCGGCTCCACCCGCTCTGATCATACAGGTTTGATTTTCAGCAGCGGTGTTCAGGAGCCTCCACTCTTTCTGTAACGAGCTACAAGTCGTTTATTTAACTAACTTAATCTTACTTATCTAAATTATAACTAATCACAATTAGTCCGAAGCTGTTTAAGAATGGTTGAAACGATAAACATCCTGCAGTTAGTTTGCGCTGACAGCTCAGCCGGTATGTTGTTATCCGACCTTTTCATTCAGGGACTGCCCTGGATTACTGGCACACGCCATAGGCACATTATGCTTATTATGGCATTGTGTTTTTGAATATTATGAATATTTACGATCTATTGATAAATAATTGTTAATTTTCCTACTGATGATCCAAAAGATTTCTTCAAATGCCAAAGTGATGCCTGCTTAAAGCCATTGGTGCCCCAGCAAAACAAAAAAAAGTTATATTATGTTATATTGTGTACGTTCTGGCCAAAACTAACTCAGAATCTTATTATTAATAATCAATCTTTGTATATACTATTCCACATATTTATGATGTATTGTTTTTTTAACCAATTTAAGATGTTTGACAATGTTAAGATAAATATGTTGCATTTTGGCATGCTTTTTGACTTATTTATGAACTATTTATGGACATAAAATTAAATTAAAAAAAATCCTGGATTTGAAGAATATGTGTCCCTGGCCTTCACTGAGCTCCAGTAATAGTTTAACGTACAGAAATTGTGAATAAAGTTGACTGTTGATGTGTTCAATAATAATGTCAAATAACCAGCATTTCTCAAAATGGATATATCTCGTTTTGCAACGAAACTCTTCATATATCCATTTTTTTCTTGGTGGGGCAGTTAAAGGGTTTAAAGTCAATTTATGCAATTCTATAGGGCTTCATACAATGGGGAGTGTGTCAAAGCCACTTTGCATGGACGGACAGGAAAAGGATGCCATGATAATATTTCAGATTGTGGAAAATGTTCAGCGGATCAGGCAGGAAGTAGGGTAGTGTGGGAATGCTGTTGTACTTGAAGATTAGATGAAAACTGATTGAGTTGTATATTAATGTCACTATCCGGCTATTTTTATTCATATTTTGAACTATCGCAAAAAAAAACACAAACAAAAGATGTACAGTTTGAAAATGAACATACAAAAACTATGGCCTGATCTCACAAGGAGATGTAGGTTTAGCTATTGTCAGTGTAGTGGCTCATGCGTACAGTACACATTTCAGTCGTATAAATAGTACAATTTTTAAAAGGAGGCGTGACACCAAACCACACCCCTAAACCCAACCCTCATTGGGCGATGAGTGAATCATACTAAATTGTATGAATGAGATTGTACTGATTCATATGAAGTAGCCATTAAATCAAAAAGTTTGTTCAGATTGATGTGAGATAGCATTGAAAATGAAGTACTTTACTGTGTTATGGTTCAAAAACACTATTTACTAAATTACTATAGTATTTTTTTTTCAAGTGGGATGACCAGACAAGCACCAGCTCAGCAGGCTGAATCTGAAAAATAAAGATGTAACACACTGGTAGACAAACTATCTATTGCTGTCTGTGTGTGTCTAGCATACCTCCGACAAAATCTATGAAGAAAGCCAGGTTGAAGGTGACTCACGAAACCACATGTGCTCCGTTGCACTGGATTGAGGTTGTGTGCTCCAGCACACTGTGCTATTTTGGTCTTTCTGATCGCCAATGCACCATAATTTCCAGGAAACCTGTTGTTCAGGCTTGTGGTTGTTTGTATTTTAGAGCAAAATGCTGCCTAGTTAGATCAACAAAAACCAACAACAGGACACAGGTACACAGATGAGCTTTAAAATACATGAGCCGCGTCTCAAATGACACACTATGCACCCATACACTATGCACTTATACACTCAATGATGAAGTGCATGAGTTTAGTCTCGTCCTAAACTTTTTATTTACAAAATGAAAATTCAAACTGTTTCCCCTGGCTATGTTTATCGGTTGCCAGTTTAGTCAATTAAAAGACCAAATATCAAATATCATGACTGCAAAGTAAAAAATCTGTAATTTTAAGTTTTTTTCCGGCAGCTGGGGAGGCAAAAAAAAAAAAAAAGTTAAATAATTAAATTACAGAAATTTAATGTAAAATGTGGGAAGTTAAATTACAGAAATTTACTGTACAATAGCGGGCGTTAAATTACAGAAATTTAGCATAAAATATAGGGCGTTAAATTACAGGAATTTACCATAAAATAAAGGACATTAAATAACTGAAATTTACCATAAAAAAGGGCATTCAATTACAGAAATTTACCGTAAATTAAAAAGTGTTAAATTACAGAAATTTACCGTAAAATAATGAACATTAAATTACAGAAATTTACCTTAAAATAAAGGGCATTAAATGACAGAAATATACTGTAAAATAACAGCTGTTAAAATACAGAAATTTAGTGTAAGTAAAAGAACATTAATGTACAGAAATGTTGTGTAAATTAAAAGGCTTTAAATTACATAAATTTACTGTAAAATAACGAACGTTAAATTACACAAATTTAGCAGAAAATAAAGGGCGTTAAATTTCAGAAATTTACCATTAAATAATGAACATTAAATTACAGAAATTTACAGTAAAATAAAAGCCGTTAAATTACAGAAATTTACCGTAAAATAATGGGTGTTAAATTTCAGAAATTTACTGTAAAATAACAAACGCTAAATTACAGATATTTAGCTTAAAATATAGGGTGTTAAATTACAGAAATTTACTGTAAAATAAAGACCGTAATAATGTAAAATAAAAACAATCAGTAATTTTATGGGGGGGTTTTTCGAACAGCTAGGGTGCCGAAAAAAAAAAACCCTAAAATAACAGCTGTTAAATTACAGAAATTTACCATAAAATAACAGACGTTAAATTACCAGAAATTTAAATTTAAGAAAATTTCTGTAATTTAATGTTCGTTATTTAATGATAAATTTCTGTAATTTAATGTCCGTTATTTAATGGTAAATTTCTGTAATTTATAAGCTGTTATTTTAAGTTTTTTTTTATTTCGAAAAAACCCCCCGTAAAATTACTGATTGTTTTTACAGTGTGCATTCACCATCAGGAGGTGGCATAATCACTTATGTGAGAGAATTTCACTTACAGTAAATAAAAATAAATAACGTAATCCAAACACAGCTTAGGATAGCCCCACCCCTCCATCACTAGCTCCTCCCCTTATGCTACATGATCAAAGTGAACATTTTTCACTTACAGTATATTTAATGGCTATGAGGGCAACACAGTGGCTCACAGAAAGTACCCTCACAGCAAGAAGGTCACCAGTTCAAGTCCCGGCTGGGACATTAGGTATTTCTGTGTGGAGCATGTTCTCCCCGTGTTGGCATGGGTTTCCTTCCGGTGGTCCGGTTTCCCCCACAGTCCAAAGACAAGCGCTATAAGTGAATATAATAACCTAAATTGTCAGTAGTGTATGCGTGTGTGTGTTAATGAGTGTGTATGGGTGTTTCCCCATTTTTTTGGAAGGGCATCCGTTGATCAAAACACATGCCAGAATAGCTGGTGGTTCATTCCGCTGTGGTGATCTCTGAAATAGAGACTAAGCTGAAGGAAAATTTATTAATTTAATGAGTATTTAATGTGCACTTATACATTTTCAGAACTTCTAGTGTAAATTAATGAACTACTTGCTCTGTTTATACTATAAAATGCTAAAGGAATAGTGCATGTGTATGCGATTTGTGACGTATCTTAGGTAATTCATCATATTATATATGAAATCAAAGCTCAAATCAAACACACCACTGATTTAAATGAAGATTCACATTTGTATCGTTCTACTTTTATACTCTAAGCCAGTGGTTCTCAAACTGTGGTACGTGTACCACTAGTGGTACACAGGCTTCCTTCTAGTGGTACGCGGAGGAATTGCTGAATAATTAAGATAAAAATATGAACACACTTTTAACCCTTTAACACATACTATAACACCGATATGATCAGTAAATTGATTTTAATAGGCTAAACCTTTTATTTTAATTTACATTTTTTAATATTTGTCATGTATTCTGTCATCTGAAGCTAATTTTCTCCCCATAAATGCAGCAGTTGTTGGGGGCGTATCCCGCATTTTTATATTCCAGTGTTGACAGGTGTAGTTTAATCAGTTGCTTTTCTGACACACAAAGCCTACTCTATTGCGCAGTAAGCAGATCTAATTTCTAATTTAAATATGTAAATGTAATTCACATATTTAAAACACAAGTTAATGTTTAAATTTCAAAGATATACATGTAAGTCATATATAAATGCGTCATATATTTCAAAATTCATCAAAAAGAGTTTATACATCAATACAATGACATATGGCCTATATTTATGAGGTCCAAGGAACTACTTTATGATAATACTTTACATTGTAGTACAGCAGTTTTTCTGAGAATAGTGCCATTTTTAATAAACTTTTAAAAGCACATTTAGATTAAATGTTGCAATTTTATTTATTTTTACCTGTAAGCACAGTACAGTGTTAAGAACTGTAGCTGATTAATTAGGCCTACTACGCTACAGTATTTCAATACCGATCATTATGGTGGTACTTGAAGAGACTGTTTTTTTCTGAGGTGGTACTTGGAGAAAAAAGTTTGAGAACCACTGCTCTAAGCAAAGACATGGCTTCATTACATGTTATAAAATAGCTCCCCAACATGACTGACCTGAGAACTTTCAGTCTTTGCCAGGATTTCCTGAATGACTTCTACAGTGTGTGAATATTAGACCATTGCTAGGGTGTTGTTCATAGATACTAAATGGTTAGTCAAATGGACCCTAAAGCAAACATAAAATCTGTCTAAAATCGATTTCAATGATGCATATTTTAGAAAATACATTTGAATAAAATAATCTAGACAAGTTCAGTTCTTTTAGTTAATCTTCAAGCCATAATAACAGTGATGATAGCAGGCATTAATCATTGCTTTCAAACCGGTGCATGGATGCAAGACATGATAGTGCTTTTGCAATCCTGCATGTGTTATTTTGCTTTGCGACCGCACAGATTGCCTCATGCACTGTGCATTCACTGTACTGCATGTGCAGGTTGTTCAACCCTGTAAATCAGCCTGACAGTGGAAAGTCGTCACTTAGAGGCAGGCCATTCCAGCTGGTCTCTGGTTAGTGTCGCATTTGCATGACCATTTGTTTATACAAGATTAGGGCACATGGAAACGTAACAAAGAGGATCATGGGAAAAACAAAAGACAACCCAAAACATCAACAATGTAAGCCCATGGCATTCTCTCCACGTTCAAATTAAATAGAGAGGAGGGTGAACTAAATCAACACACAGAGAACATCATTACAGCAGACAGTTTTTGTGCAGTGTGTGCATATACTATCTGTGAATGGATGGATGGATGGATGGATGGATGGATAGATACATAGATAGATAGATAGATAGATAGATAGATAGATAGATAGATAGATAGATCATCACTGTATATATACGATGGATGGATGGATGGATGGATGGATGGATGGATGGATGGATAGATCCATAAGTGTATATATACAATGGATGGACAGATGGACAGATAGATAGATAGATAGATAGATAGATAGATAGATAGATAGATAGATAGATAGATAGATAGATAGATAGATAGACAGCTATCTATCTATCTATCTATCTATCTATCTATCTATCTATC
>CAIGQQ010005788.1:1287959-1316017 GCA_903798035.1 Danio albolineatus | reverse complement strand
TACATATTTCTGTCATGACAACTCTCGGAAATATTTAGTAGGGTAATTAATATTTATATGGCAATGTTTTTTTGACCAATGTGTTTGGTCTTGGTGGAATAGATCTGCTACGCTGCTGCTGCTGCTTTGATTATTATGGAAGAGCAAATAATGAGACCTGCTACTCCCAGTATATTTAGAGAAATGCAATCTGGGAATATAACACACTGCTGCTGCAAACATAATATATATGAACCCCGTAGCAGATCTAAACACAGGTGGAGCTGTGGTTGGAGGAGGGTTTCCGGAAAAACCTGCCTTGCACGTAATCATGCATTAATACTTCTGCGCGGTTCTGTTAGTGTAGCTCTGCAATAGCACTTCCGAAACACTAGCTGGCAGTAGGTTTTTATGTTTGTTTCTTTGCGGGTGTTTTGTTTTCTTCTGAACGCTACCTTAATGTACAAGTAGCTAAAACTGTTTTTAAGGGACTGCCAAGTATGGAAGTATGCAATTTCGCATTAAGCCATTGACGTCCATATTGTGTGTTTTCCGACACTGAAAGTTCATGGTTACAGGTGTAGATTGAAGAATGAAACTCATGAGTAAATGATATGTTCATTTTTGGGTGAACTGTCCCTTTACTGTACTGATTTTAACAGCTAAGGAAATTCACTTGTATTTCTAGTGCGTTATACAATGTAGATTGTGTTAAAGCCACTTTATTAGATAAAGAAAATACAGTAAAAGCCGTATTATTTCAGATTGTGGAACATATTCAGCATATCAGCAAAGACTATAGAATACACAAGATATGTCACTCGTATAGTTTTGAATGGGGAAAATTGTAACAGTCAATATGGCAAATGAAGCTCCGCCTACTTGTACAGGAGCCAATCATCGATTGCTATAGATTGACGGAGAAGCTTCTATCAAATGTCTGCTTTTACGACAGTTTAGTAGTCAACAAACACTCTGGAAGCCAATACTTGCTTCACAGACATACAAATTATATCCACATAAAGCTCGAAATCTCTACTTTTAAATGAACCAAGTGCACTTGAAAACATTTTTTTGTTTGTTTTATAATCTGGTGTTGCTTGTATACATTACTTAATGTTATTGGCGATTCCAAATATGTAATGTAATCGTAAGCTTGGCTAACAGTTTTGGAGAATTTGATGTTTTCCTATTCAGACAGAATGCAAGAGCGTACTGACCGAGAGGCGTTTCAAAAATCGTCGCTGAGTGAAATGACTTGCCTTAAAGGGACTTTGATATCAGGGAGTAGTGTAGAATGCTGGTGTAGTTCTATTTAGGCTAAAACTGACTTCAATTGACTGAGTTCAATTCAATTGTCTCTGCTGAGAGACACCAATGTAACACACGTTCATCAGACATCTGTTTTCATGGCTTCCAGTGTTCAGTGCAGGAGCAGGCTGTGAGGTTAACAAAAGGATATCATCAGCTGGTCATTAAAGCTGATTTATTATGACTCGGTCGGTAAGGACCTGCCGCCATGACGACAGTATCAACAGAGATCCCCGTTGCTGTAACAACACGACAGACGTCTCATCTGCTTGGCAAGAGTCATTGTGTTTAATTAGCGGTGCGCCCCTCGACGCCTCCATCTGGTCTGCAAATAAAGTGTGTTGTGTATACATTACAGCAGACAAACATAAACATGCTAAAGCAAGACCATCGCAAGAACAACGAGAGCAGGAAATCAAGTCCTCAACTTAAGCATCCAGTCAAGTGGAGGATGATGGAAGAGACAGGATGATTAAATCACTGCTGCCTTTAAATTAATTGAAGCATAATTAATCCTGTAATGATCAGGGGTGTGTTTCCCAAACAACGACGTAACTCGCAGCTGAACTATCATAGTATGATGCATCGTTTGGGAAACGAACGATGTAGTGACGAGTGTTTCGCAAAACCTGTAGATTCTCTGTCGCAGATCCGTCGTCTGAACCTCGATAGTTGTAATGTAAAACACCCATAATGATGCTCTAAATGGGTGGAGTAACTGCTTCTTTATAGAAGAACGCCGTAATTTCCTTGTGCAAATTATATTGTTTTACACGCACACACATTTAAAAAATAATAATCCAATATTAGTTTTGGTAAAAAGATGCACTCTCTTTCGATATTAACTGAAATATATGTAAACGGCACACACAGGGCCTGTGTTTCCTTTACAAATATCATTGAGAACATTACATGTTCTATTCTAAAACATAAAATCACTTAACCCCCTTAGCCAGCACCCCGGCGTGGTCGCACTGAGGCGCTATTTTTCCCACATGTCAGTGTTGATAAATAGATTACACCACAAAGAAAGAAGTAATCTGCACAAACTATACATCAGTCTAAGGCCCCGTTTACACTAGTGCGTTTTCGTTTTAAAACGCATACGTTTTGCTACGGTTACGCCATCCGTCCATACTACGCCGGAGTTTTCGAGGTGCGAAAACGTAGCGTTTTGAAAACGCTGGAGAGAGCGTTACCATTCTAAAACGCTGCTGTTGCGTTTCGTTTTTTGTTGCTTTGGGTCATTGCGTATCCTTTCCTTATTCGTCAAGCGCACGTGGCTATGACGTCACCGGCAGACAGCAGACCAGCCTTCACTGTAAACACGCCATTTTCGATAGCCATGGATGTTTTATATTCATTTGTAACTTTAAGTAACAACTCGACCTCGTCGTCTGTCCTCAAAAAGTCCTCTCTTGCTTTCTTTACCATCGCGTTCATCGTTCAACCAGCGTTTGTTGACTAACAATAACCAAACGACGAGTGAGACACATGCTTCCTGTTTATACTTGAACGCGCATGCCCAGAGTGCGCGAATGGTCACGTGATATACGTTTCTGGTGGAGGGAGATCTTTTGAGATACGCTAGTGTGGACGCAGATCGTTTTCATGCTAAAACGCCGTTTTTAAACTAAAACGCACTAGTGTAAACGGGCCTAAAGCTACAACCCTCAAGCACCCATTGCAGCTAGTTGCTTTTCAATGGGAGACTTGTAAAGGATGTATTTGCTAAATTTGTGTAAGTTTTACAGAAAATGCTTAATAGATATGGAGTGAATATCATAGTAAAAACAACACACACACGCATTCATTGCTGTACATCAGGGTTTATTTCAAAAGGTAAGAGTCCACAGAAAACATCCGATCGAACTCGTTTAGTCCACTGACACAATAGTACGGATTATGGATGATTATTCGTTTGTTTATGTCGTTGTTTACCATGGTACTTACACATGAAAACGGCGTCTTTGTAGTAAAAAGCAAGGCAATGTCACAAAAGCTAACACATATTGTAATATCAAATATAGATTATATAAATAAATAAATAAATAAATAATGAGGCTATTTATTAAGAAATGAAGCTGAATATTTATTATTTATTAGGAAATGAAAAAAAATCCAGCTTTAATAATAATAATAATAATAATAATAACATGTCTTGTGTCCAAAGACCAAAGACAGAATGACATGTCACTCCTATAGATTTGAATGGCAAAAGTGTAACAGTCAATATGGTAAATTAAGCCCCGCCTTCTAGTCCAGGAGCCAATCATCGATCGATATAGAAGATTCTCCAGGGGAGGGGCTCAGACACCAGATGTGTGTTTTTAGGACTGTTTATGCAGTTATTATCAATCCTCAGGAGTCAGCAAACACACTGGAATCTGAGCCAATACTTGCTTCACAGACATGAGAAATATATACATATAAAGCTTGAAATCTCTCATTTAAGTGAACCAACTATGCTAGCCGAGCCTGTCACGTTTTGAACTCTCTCATCCACCGTCTGAATGAGTAACTCTAGTGCTTCAGCTGTTAGTGTGAAGAGCTGACATGCTGAGGTTTCCTGTGATTGTTCAGCTGAAGATCACCAGCAGGTCACTTTACTGCACTGAAGCAATGCGGTCACTAAACTCTAAACACGAGCGATAAGCACAGTAACGTTTGCCTGAGCACCCATAATCATTTTCACTCTTCATGTGAGCAACATTATTGAGGGTCTGGTGTGTTTGTGTGTGCCTGTGTATGTGTGTAAAAGTCCTCTGATGCCTTATGAGCGCCCCATGACTGGCTTTCATGTGATCCGCTGTACAGCTCACATAAGATCAATGCTAGCATATTTCTAGCATGTTTCTGAGTTACTTTTTTCTATATGGACCCTTTTTTACAAGCCAAATCCGTGGAAGTTTTTAATATTTCGATTTTTTTTAATAACGTATGAACATTTATATGTATCCATGTGTTTGTTATATCATCTTTGCTTCAAATGACAAAAAACTAAATTTCTAATGCAGCATTTTTTTTTTATTTAAAGGCGCAGTATGTACGTTTTACACCCAGTGGTTGAACTAGGTATTGCACTCCTGAATCAAAACAAACACAAGCGCAGGTTGCCAGATTAAGGACAGGAGCGAGTGATTTAAACCGTGCTCTAAATTAAAGCAACGGCACCCGATAGAAGGAATATTTTCCATATTAAAAGGAGTTTTTGTCCTAACGAACACCTCAAATTGATATATTAGAAACGGCTTCAATTTCTCACAGCTGAACAACAAAAAACTGACAATGATCACCTCAGGTACACCTCATGTGCTTTATTCAGTGTTAAATGCTAACAATGTGAGTTTGAATGCTATTTTACATGACATGTATTGCCATATACTGAAAGCAGCAGCAGATAGTTCACCTCTGACTTGGAAAATAAAATAAACTCTCTGAAATTGAACTTTAGAACTAAACATGTGATTCAGCATCTACATTTGATAATGTTAAAGAGGGTTAATATGTATTAAATATATTATGAACCTTCCCATTTCGTGAGTGAGTGCATATTCTGTGTTTCTGAATGGCTGTATTTAACTTTTCTGTCGTGTTTCGTCTGTTGCAAATCGCCAAATTGCTCATCACTGCGTATCTCATCATGAAGTGTGTTGTTAGGACACACGGTTACAATGTAACCTGCTCACCTAATGCTTACGCTCGTAATATTTATATAATTTGCTATTTAATAACCTCATGTGGAACTGTCTCATTTCGGAGTCTGCTACTGTCCACCGGAGGTCGCATTTCGGTCACGGACGCATGCTTTCAGGGCCTTTCTGACTGAATAAATGAAATACGCATTTTTCCACCTAGGCAACCCGGAGTGCTAAAATATAATTGGTTAAACTTGCATTGGGCGGGTTAAAATGACCAAAACAAAGACAGCGTTCCGGCACGGAAAACACATTTTCAAAGCAGAATATCTGACTCCAGTTTTTCAGATAAACAAGAATGTTCACAGCATGTTTTTTAAATATCTGTAAACATATTGCTGTATTTTTTATGCTTTAGAAGAGTCAAAAACGTACATACAGCACCTTTAAAGCGAGAAAAACCCTAGGTTAACTTAAAAACATTAGTTTTTCTCAAAGTGAAGTGCTTTCATTTCATGTGACCACAATTCTAATGAATGACCCATCATAATCAAATGATCATATTTTAATGATTTCTGAAGGATCACGTGACACTGCAAACTGGAACAAAGATGTTGAAAAGTCAGCTCTTAGTCACAGGAACACGCATACAAACATTCACATTGAAAACTGTTATTATTTTTACTCAAATGCAGCCGCAGTGAAACAATTTTATCAACCCCAAAGCGTAATGGCCATGTACAGTGCTCAGCATAATCGAGTACACCCCATTTTAAAAATGAACATGTTTATCCATTTCTCAGCGAATACAGGCAATGTATTTTGGTGCATGACAGATTTATTAAACAGATATATTTATTAACATAATATTTTAGTCACCAAACATATTTAGAAATTGAAAGAATATACAATAAAATTCAAGCTAAATCTTGCAAAAATAAATTACAACATACAAATTTTCAACTAAATATTTACATTTTTTGCTTCTCTTGATTTTTCCTCTTTTTAAATTTGTATTTAATATTTTTCTATGACATATAAATATGAGTGTACTAGTTTTTGGACCGTTATCGTGTGTTATTAAGTTAGATAAGCTCCAGATTTGGCTTCAGTATTGACTAATCTAATGTATATGTACAAATATTGTACAGCTTTCTATGAAAAATATGAATTTAAAAGATTTGTGAGGGGTGTACTTATATATGCTGAGCACTGTATGTGAGCATTTCCAGCAGTGACTTTCTTAATACGTGTGTCTGGACTGAGCGAGCTCTTGAAGGGTTTAAATCAGAAGCCAGCAGCAGCAGCTTCAGGATCATGTGGTCTGGGGCTTACTCCAGTCACAAGGCTCTTTATGGCCGTCTGGAGGTTGAAATGCAGGCGCTCTGCTGACAGGACGCGACATGGTTCACGTCAGGAGAAATCAATGAAAGCAGTCCAATTACCCCTCATAATGTAATAAACTGCGTGTGCTGATATTACTCGTACAACTCCTCACAATACTGAATGCAGTTTTATCACATTAAACAAATAAAGGGTAAGAGGTCGACTTGTCCTCCTGGATTCAAGGTACATGAGATACGCCATGAGGAAATTAGATTCATAAAGATTTATATTGGTATTTACTGTAATGCTTTAAACTGGTCAACTATGAAAAACTCATTTATAGTTAACATGTTAAGTTCTAAAACCGTTCCCATAATGCACTCAATCACTGAATCATATAGTATTACTATTTGAATGGTCTTACAGCATTCAAAATGTCCAGTTTTTTAGCAGATGTACTAACAATGGGTCTCATTCCCTGCACCGTAAAAATCGATCAGTTACTTTGCTTTAAAGGGCACCTAGTTTACTCTTCTCTATTGGGCAGACACGGACATTCGTCCCAGCACGCTTCATTCACAACACAAAAAGTTTTTTTAAGTTTCTGCGCAGCGGGACATTATACGCAGATAAATGTATATAAATCAATGCTTAAAATGAGCCAGATCTTGCTGGATTCTGTTTCGGGAAATAATCATGTTTTGCTTTCCAGTATTTAATTTAATTGATTCAGCATTAACTTGATTTGTTTTACATCTTATTTTGTGTTAAAACATTCACATCTTCACAAATGTATTTGTATTTTTTATTCATTCATTCATTTTCTTGTCGGCTTAGTCCTTTTATTAATCCGGGGTCACCACAGCGGAATCAACCACCAACTTATTCAGCATATTTTTACGCAGCGGATGCCCTTCCAGCTGCAACCCATCCCTGGGAAACATCCACACACACACACATTCACTATACGGACAATTTAGCCTACCCAATTCACCTATACCAAATGTCTTTGGACTTGTGGGGGAAACCGGAGCACCCGGAGGAAACCCACGCAACCTCCACACAGAACATGCAAACTCCACACAGAAATGCCAACTGACCCAGCCGGGGCTCGAACCAGCGACCTTCTTGCTGTGAGGCGAACGTGCTAACCACTAGGCCACCGTGGCGCCTTGTATTTTTTATTAAACACAAAATAAGATAAAAAATAGAAATTAATCATTAATAATATAATTAATTTCTTGTGGAAAACCTGATGTGGTCCAGCCTCCCCCGAGACTCTGCCTTGAGCGGCCCCCAGGTAAATTCAGTTTGAGACCCCTGGCCTAAAACCAAAGAAGATATTTTGAACACCACACGATTTACAGAACTGTTGTTGTTTCCCCCCCCCCCCCCAAATTTAACTAAAGATGCAGTTACTGTTGCTGTGCCTCCATACACAAGGTGAAACACAATAATTAGCGTTTGGATAAGAACAGAGCAGGAGACTGCTGTTTGGACACATTTAAGGATGACTATATTTATGTAAGGGCGCCACTGTGGCATAGTGGGTATTACAATCGCCTCACCGCATGAAGGTCGCTGGTTCGAGCCTCAGCTGGGTCAGTTGGCAGTTCTGTGTTAAGTTTGCATGTTCTCCCCATGTGGGTTTCCTCCAGGTGCTCCGGTTTCTCCCACAAGTCCAAAGGTATAGGTGGCTAAATTGTCCGTAGTGTATGAGTGTGAATGAGTGTGTACGGATGTTTCCCAGAAATGGGTTGCAGCTGGAAGGGCATCCGCTGAGTAAAACATATGCTGGATAAGTTGGCGGTTCATTCCGCTGTGGCGACCGCAGATTAATAAAGGGACTAAGCTGAAAAGAAAATGAATGAATGAATGTATCTATGTGAATATTTTGGGGAACACCCAACATGTACACTGCAGAAAAAAATCTAAAAATTATAATTAAATCAACATCACTGTACTATTTTTATCTTATTATTATCTGGCTTAAGATAAGCTAAAATTTTGTGTTTGTTATGATAGTCAGTGTGTCATATTACTCATAAACGCTTGTGTCAGATTACACGCTTCTTCATGACTGATCATTGCTCGGCATCTCTGCGTGATGTTGAAGCGTGAAGTGTTGTTGCCAGATGCACGACTCTTTTCCGCTTTGCATAATTCCATGGAGCAGCAGCAATACTATCATCTCTCTGTCATGTCATGTTTGAGTGCTGTGTCGAGAAGCGCTGCCGTGCTCCTGTTGGTCATCCATTATGTCAATAGATTAGAGCAGCTCTTATCGGTGTCTGATTCTGAATAAACACTCTTTATCGTATTCACCAGTGTATAATGTTATGACACATGCAGAAGGAACGACTCTCACACCATATGATTGGATAATAATCAGAGACTATGCAAAGCAATCCTAAGATTCCTGCATGCGTGTGTGCTCATGTGACTTAATGCATGCTTGACTTAATGGCAGCTCATGTACACACACTGGCCACTTTATTAGGTACACCTTACTAGTACTGGGTTGGACACCCTTTTGCCTTCAGAAATGCCTTAATCCTTCGTGGCATAGATTCAACAGGGTACTGGGAATATTCCTCAGAGATTTTGGTCTATGTTGACATGATAGCATCACGCAGTTGCTGCAGATTTGTCGGCTGCACATCCATGATGCGAATCCACCACATCCCAAAGGTGCTCTATTGGATTGAGGTCTGGTGACTGTGGAGGCCATTAGAGCACAGTGAATTGTCATGTTCAAGAAACCAGTCTGAGATGATTCGTGCTTTATGACATGGTGTGTTATCCTGCTGGAAGCCTCCATCAGAAGATGGGGACACTGTGGTCATAAAGAAATGGACATGGTCAGCAGCAATACTCAGGTAGGCTGTGGCGTTAACATAATGCTCAATTGGTACTAAAGGCCCAAAGTGTGCCAAGAAAATATCCCCCACAGCATTACACCACCACCACCAGCCTGAACTGTTGAGACAAGACAGGATGAATCCATGCTTTCATGTTGTTGATGCCAAATTCTGACCCGACCATCTGAATGTTGCAGAAGAAGACTCATCAGACCAGGCAAGATTTATCGAACCTTTTATAGTCCAATTTTGGTGAGCCTGTGCGAAATGTAGCCTCAGTTAACAGTTCTTAGCTGACAGGAGTGGCACCCGGTGTGGTCTTCTGCTGCTGTAGCCCATCTGCTTCAAGGTTGGACGTATTGTGCATTCAGGTGCTCTTCTGCATACCTCGGTTGTATCAACAAGGCATTTGCACCCACAGAACTGCCGCTCCCTGGATATTTTCTCTTTTTCAGACCATTCTCTGTAAACCCTGGAGATGGTTGTGCGTGAAAATCCCAGTAGATCAGCAGTTTCTGAAATACTCAGACCAGCCCGTCTGGCAGCAACAACCATGCCACGTTTAAAGTCACTTATTCCATGGTCTGTTGAAATTCTTGATTCTGATTGGCTGGAGGGTGTGGTATATTTTCGTTGAAACACACAGGTAGTTCCAGTCAGTTTTGATCACAGTTCGAAATAAATGCGCTTCTCCCAAACGTTTACAGTTACAATAACAACTTGCATGTGCTGCGCATGAAACCGATGAGGGCTGTTAATGGCGGACGGAAATCCGCAAAATTAGGGAAATACTTATAAACTATGCTACAAAATCAAGTTAAAAGTTTTTCAAGCGAGAATGTAGTTATTTTAAAGTCAAATCGGCAGTTTGTGTGTAAGAAAAGCGCGTTTTAAAAATGTTAAAAAACTCCAGGCGGTCAGCGGCAGCTCCGCGAACAGCTCCCCCCGAGGGAAGCTTTATGTCGGCAAAAGAAGAATATCCGGTTCTACGTCGCTGGATCTAATCTCTTGCATCTCTGTTGTTAAAACAGGATATATAATTAATCTTTGGTGTATCTAACGGTCAGTCTTTGGACATTTGAACCTATTATTTTTTTTCTCAGGTGTATTTTCTGGCAGATCACAAAGATAAGTTTTATAATTAATCTTCTTGGAGGCGACCACACTGGAAGCCCATGTGTGGTCCTTTGCCTCCACGTCGTGCATTAAAATCCATTAACGCACGGAAAGCCGTTGAATATCCCTTACTTAAATCACCTTTCTTCCCCATTCTGATGCTCGGTTTAAATTGCAGCAGGTCATCTTGACCATGCCTAAATGCATTGAGTTGCAGCCATGTGATTGGCTGATTAGAAACTTGCGTTAACAAGTAGTTGGACACGTGTACCTAATAAAGTGGCCAGCGAGTGTATGCTGTGGAGATACACTGTAAAAAACGTAGGGTTCCAATTCATTCATGTTGTCCTAACACAAACCGATTAGGTTAACTTAACAAATGTAAGTCTCCTGAACTAAAAAAAATTAAGTTGCTTCAGCTCATTTTAAATAAGTAGTTTGAACAAGCAGCAAAACAATCCTCTCATGAGAAAAGTTTATATGTGCTCAACGTGGACAAACCTGTTGTAGCAAGTGTGTGTGTTTGCATGTAAAAAAAAGGTATTCAAATGGGGATGTGCTTTATGAGTTTTACCCACATGCTCTTACAGTCTGACAATTATTCCAGTGTTCCCCGCCATGAACAGAGGTTTGCGGTCATGTGCAGTGAATGGGTGTAGTTTAAGGGGAATACTGTACAGTTGTAAATCTAAAAACACACACACACATTCACTGACTTCGAGTGTGAGCATGAGGAAATGCGGTTTACCTTTGGGGCAGTCCTGCCTGCCATAAAGAGCCATTGTTTTCTGCTCTATCAGCATGGCCTTGTGACTGCACAGGACACACACACACACACACACACACACATTCTCTCGTGAAGGATAGACTCCAGTATCATGACACATCACATTTTATGTCACCAGTGCTGGAAGCTAATGTCTTAAAATAAGGATGTTCTTGTGTGTGAAATCTCTTGATTGTGCAATAACACACACTTTATCAATGACACCACTATGCTAATAGATTTGCAAGCTTATCTTCCACACTTATCAGCCTGACTATATGGTTATTTTATGGTAAGGTGGTTACAGTGTAACGATTCATTTGACTACTATGTAATATTAATTAATCATGTGTTTACTAAATGGCTAGAATGTGTGTTAGCTTTAGCGTTAGCATGTAATTTTGTGTAACACGTGCATGGAATATGTATAACTTTGCCATCTTAAATTAAAATGTTACCAAATATATCAGATTTTTATTTTTTACTATCATATGTAATATTAATTAATCATGTGTTTACTAAATGGTTAGAATGTGTGTTAGCTTTAGCGTTAGCATGTAATTATGCATAACACATGCATGGAACATGTTTAACTACAGTACGCCATCTTAAATTAAAATGTTACGAAATTTTTCTGATTTGTATTTTTTACTATCATATGTAATATTAATTAATCATGTGTTTACTATACGGTTGTGTGTTAGCTTTAGCGTTAGCATGTAATTTTGCATAACACATGCATGGAACATGTTTAACTACAGTACGCCATCTTAAATTAAAAGGTTACCAAATATCTCTGATTTTTATTTTTTACTATCATATGTAATAATAATAAATTATGTGTTTACTATACGGTTAGAATGTGTGTTAGCTTCAGCGTTAGCATGTAATTATGCATAATATGCATGAAACATGTGTAACTACAGTACACCATCTTAAATTAAAATATTACCAAATATCTCTGATTTTTATTTTTACTGTCATATGTAATATTATTAATCATGTGTTTACTATACGGTTAGAATGTGTGTTAGCTTTAGCGTTAGCATGTAATTATGCATAACACTTGCATGGAACATTAACTACAGTACGCCATCTTAAATTAAAATGTTACCAACTGTCTCTGATTTTAATTTTTTACTATCATATGTAATATTATTAATCATGTGTTTACTATACGATTAGAATGTGTGTTAGCTTTAGCTATAGCATGTAATGTTGCATACCACATGCATGGAACATGTATAACTAGCCTACAGTACGCCATCTTAAATTAAAATGTAACCAAATATATCTGATTTTTATTTTTATTTTTTACTATAATTTCCAAATCCATGCTGCCTGCATTAGCTGGTAGGGCTGGGCAATACTGCAAAATTTGGTATCGATACGATACCAAGTAAATACAGGGCCAGTATCGCCGATATTGATTCCAATACTGATACTTTTAAAAGCATTTTAAAAGCATGCACTTAAACCTAAGTGTACTTTTCTGTAGGGCAGAACAGTGTGTGATGATTTATGAGTTGAACGCTCTCAAAGCAACTTTAATTAAATACATTTGTTAAAATTCAGGACAAATTTTTAAAAAATTAAGCTAGTTAAAAACATTTTTATTATTGTAATGATCTGAATTTGCAAACACAAACTTATTACTAGAGAACAATGATTTTTTCTTTCTACTTTCATTCAGTCTGGGGTTTGTTTTTAAGTGTTTTAAAATGTTTATAATTATTATTATTTCCTACTAACACACTACAAATAAAATTATAAAATAAAAAGTTTTTAACTGACGTAAAACCCTTTTTAAGCTGGTGAAAAACTACTGTTGCAATCATGTATATTTTTAAATTACAAAATAATTCATATAAATAGCAGGTTTTAATGTGCTGAATATTTTAACTATATTTAAATTACCAAGTTTTACTATGACCAAGTATTAGTTTTGCTTTTTAAATTTTTTTTATTGGCATTAACTAATAATGAATGTCCTATATAACTCAAATATTAATTTCACTTATTTATTGATATTCATTTCCTCTCCGAAACGACTCGGCCAGTGACCTCTATCTCATGGCTATCACTGCTGGGGGTCTTTCTGGAGGATTTGCCTCCTCTCCTCTCCTTTTTCGCAGCTCGGCGTTCTCTTTTTCGTGTTGTTTTATGTGTTTGTGTAGAGTTGTGCTATTGCCACAGTATTAAATAGACTTTCTACTCACATTTTTTCGTTTACTGCAGTAAAATAACTCCAAACAGTGCTCCTCTTTCTTTCCGTCATCTCAGAACAGCCAAAAGTGCTGGAACAACGCTGGACAACGCTGCATACGAGATATAAAAGGAGCGGGGTATTTAGAGATATGTCCGCTCTTTTGTGAAACGGGAGCAATTTACTTGAGCGGAAATTAGACGAAATTTAAATAAAAGTATCGACCTCGAAAGGCTACTAGCGATCCGAAATCAATACCAACGTTGGTATCGATACTATCGATTAGGATCGATCCGCCCACCGCTATTAGCTGGCTTGTCAGTCTTTAAAAATGCATTTTAAAGGTGCTGTGTGTTCGCTTTTGACTCTTCTAAAGCATAAAAATACCATAAGTTTGCAGATATTTAAGAAACATGCCAAGAAGATTCTCGTTTATTTGAAAAACAGTGCTGAAGTCAGATATTAACCGCCCCTCTCTCTCTCTTTCTCTCTCTCTGTCTTTCTCATCAGTTAATGAGTACCTGTTCATGGTTCAGGCCCGTGGAATCCAGATCCGTGAGAATGTGAGGAATATGGGGGCTCAGGTTCTGGAGCAGGTGGTCCGCAGTGCTTACAGCATCAACGGCACAGGTATGACACACTGATTTATTCCCAGTTTTGATGAACAGGAAACACCACTCATCTTCCTTCCCATTGAGAGCATCCTGTCAGCAGCACTGTCACATCCTCAGGAAATTCATGATCATTCATTGAGTCAGGATTTAAGCCAGTTCAGTTAAGCCAATATTGTAAAATTCTCAAATTACTTTCTAAGTACTTTTAAAAATGTGTACTTTTTCTTGAGTGCTGTATCTTTTCCCTTCAACTTGCAGTCGCTACTTTATATATATTTATTTTTCTAGTCTACACTACCTGACAAAATCTTATCGCCTATCCATGTTTTTCAGGCCCCTAGCTATGGGGTGTTAAAGGACCCACCCCTCTCTGACAAAGGTCCAGAATTTGTCCCATTCATGAGCTAATTTGTCCTATTTTGACTGCTATGTCATCATAAATAGTGAAAATAATCCATTAAAAATGGCTTAAAGACCAAGCCGAATCCTCCGTTGGCTGTCGGGAACTTTGGTGGGAATTCAGTTAATCAGTTTTGTCCAATGCTAACAGATGTTTTTCATGAGTCCAACATCCAGTTGTGCAACACAATCTGAGGAAAGAGAAGTCATCTTTTGCTACTGTATTGTTTTTAAATAGAGAAGACATTTGACAAGTAGCTTTTATTCTATAAATCTTGGACCTTATTCCTTAAACAAAAACCAAAAAAGGCCAATAAAAAGGTGTGAAGCAACAAAAGCGGACCATATTAAAGTTAATTTGAATACTTCATCAATTTTCAAATGTACTTTGTTTTTACAAGAGAGGCTAGAAAAAATTGTGAAGCTCTACATTATTTATTTTGATTATTATGTTTTAATTATTTTTTTATTTAAATGCCCAAATTCTGACTAAGTTTGTTATTTTCCCAATAATAGTATTTATACTTTATCATTAAATAGAAAACGAGACGAATAACTGCAAAAAGGTCCACTTTTTGAGAAAAAAGAAACACTCCATTCACCAGGCTGGCTCCGGGCCTGTTTTAGGAAGAACAAATAATAACTTGACTTCAAGGTGATCATTTGGTATCAGAAGTGGCTTCTATAAAAGGCAAAGGCCTCTAGATTACGCTTATTTTACCAAAATAAAATATAATCATGTCTTTTAATTATTTAATGAGGACAGTAAGGTCTGACTTTACTTAGACAAAAGTCTTGTACCTTAACAGAAATAATGTACAGTATAATATAAAATCATGGCGCAGTGAAAACAGAATGAATATTGTGTGTGACTCCCATGAGCTTGGAGGACTGCATCCACACATCTCTGCAATGTCTCATATAACTAATTAATAAAGTCATCTGGAATGGCAGAGAAAGTGTTCTTGCAGGACTCCCAGAGTTTATCAAGATCCTTTGGATTCATCTTTAATGCCTCCTCCTTCATCTTTCCCCAGACATGCTCAATAATGTTCATGTCTGGTGACTGGGCTGGCCAATTCTGTAGCACCTTCTTTGCTTTCATGAACTTTAATTTGGAGGCTTAAGTTTGAGAAGGAGCGCTATCCTGCTGGAGAATTTGCCCTCTCCTGTGGTTTGTAATGTAATGGGCAGCAAAAATGTCTTGATACCTCAGGCTGTTCATGTTGCCATCCTCCAGATCTCTGGCACACCCCATACTGATTATAACCCCAAACCGTGATTTTTTTATTCACCAAACTTGACTGATTTCTGTGAGAATCTTGGGTCCATGTAGGTTCCAATAGGTCTTCTGCAGTATTTGTGATTACTGAGAAGTTCAAATCTACATTCTGCCACTTTTCCAAATGATCAACTAGAAGTCAAGTTATTAATTGTTGCTCTTACAACTGGGATCGACGACAAGACTTTTGTCAGGTAGTGTACTCTGATTGGCTAATAATCAGACCTGTGATTCCCGTCCAATCAAATCATACAGAGATTGGAAGCATTAAAACTTTTTAAAGTATTAAAATTGTCCTAGAAGAAGCTAAATCATTACACCCAATGATCGAGAGTTTAAACGATGATGATGATGATGATGATGTCCACTGTATGTGGACTGAAATCACCAAATGGCCTCAAGCAATCATTAAATGCACCACAGAATGTTACGTTTTCACACAAACTGCGTGTATTCTAACAGTGCTGCATGAGCTTGGTTTGTGGCGCCACTTGCTGGACGCTCATAGCTTGTTAATCAGGGGTCAAAGGTCATAACCTGAGCGTTAACATATTAGCACAGCTTGATTTTTGCTTCTTAGGTTACATAGAGTTCACTCCGCATGCTAAACACATCAGCTTGCTTTCCGTCAGCTTATTATAGATGCATATATTAATTTAAAGTGTCCTCACATTAAATTAATCCCACATTTTTAATGAATGGTAAATAATTTACACTTAGAAACGCCCTCAGAAGAAAACACCACTGATGCAAGCTACATTTTTAATCTGCAGGGCACAAGGTGAAATCTTTTTTAAGGTGTAATATGTTTCTTTACAAAGGGTACTTTTAATTTACTTGTACTACATTTTTTGGTCAAGCAATGGTGCTTTTACTAGAGTATGATTATTCAGTACTCTTTCGACCAATGTGTAAGACACAGGGGTCAAACTCAGTTCCTGGATCCCTGCAAAGTTTAGCTTTAATCCTAATTAAACACGCCTGATCAAACTAATTGAGTCCTTCAGGCTTGTTTGAAACCTATAGATAAAGGTTGGAAATAATCCATGCATTCCAGGAATTCAGTTTGATACTCGTGACCTAAGAGAAACTCATAGCTTTTAGTATCTCCCATGCGGTATTTTTGGTTAAACTGCACAAATGTAGTATTTTGTGGTGTTCTAATGCATGAATGTTTGATTTTGTCATTTTCTAGACTACACCTATGAGTTTAACTTCAGCGAGACAGACGTGTCCCCCACTCCTTTCCTCCCGGAGGGCTTCACGTATAAGCCTGAGCAGGTCTGCCCGGAGAAGCTGCCCTCCATGAGTAAGTGCTCACGCTTCAGGCCTGTCACGATATCTATTTTTTGTTGTACGATACATTGCTCCAAAATATATCGCGATAAACGATATTATTGTCATTTTAAGACCATTTTAGGCCACTCATTACGTAATGCCAGAATGGCAATATAATAGCATCATAACGCAAGTACACTCTTCAAAAGAACACATCATGTTTTGTTCTTAAGAATATTTAATTTAATTTAGTCATTTTAATAATTTAATGATTAAGCATTGGAATCAGAATGTGAAAACCCATATCCTAAACTCATAATAATAAATGTTAACAAAAATAAAAAAGCAAGGTAAACAGTAACAAAGACTGCGATATCTGCTACCAGATCTATTTTCAGTTGTCAGGCACCCACATCAAAATATACTTTAGTCATTTATGGTAAATACTATAGTGTTTTTAACCATACTGACACTGACACCTCTAATAGAGATAGAGAGGTTTTGCAACCAGCTAAAATGTTGCAAAAATAGTTTTTTTTTACGTATGGGCGATATATATTGCATCACTAAAAATTATTGAGGTCACGTCCATGTATTGTGCGATAAGTCGATATATTGATTATTGTGACAGGCCTATATACCACAGGCTCCTGCTGTGGACGCATGACAAATTCAGCAATTCATCTTCACACGCACACTTCTGTTGCCAGTGTCACACCCCCTTTATAGATGTAAAGGTATCTAAACAGTAAAATAATATACCTTTAGATTTTTAGGGTACCATATGTATCTTTAACGAGGGTTGTCTTAGTGTTTTTTTAAAAGGCTTAATTGTGTTTACCGACTGCAAAACAATGTGTGCTCGTGCTTCATTTGAAAAAAAATAAAATAAAGTATGTTATTTTTTCAAATATCTGACCTTAATTTTATACTGCAACTCAGCGAATATTGAAATCGATTAGCATATTTCCTGGTTTCTCTGAAGGCCTGCCCTCAAGGGGCTCTGATTGGTCAGCTAATCAATCGTGACGTGCTGCACATCACCAGCAAACGTCACGCAGGTTACTAGCAATTCGGCATTTAGTGTAAACAATTTGGTCCTACACAGACCTCCGGTGGCCGGGAAGTGCAAAGCAACATTGCAAAGTGTGAAACGCTTTCACGAAGCTCGAGAAAAATTTACATTTTGGAAAACATTTTTACCAATCATAAGACACAATTACAGAGGAAAAACAGTTTTACCAAGGACGAAACAAGTTTACATTTTAGAAAACAAATTAACAAGACGCAAAACACTTTTACCAGTCCTGAACACACACATTTACAATGACAGATTCTTTACGGAAAGGGAATGTACCAAACACCGGAAGTGACGCGACGAAAGGCGTTGTTGTAGTCGCTGGTGGTGAGCGCGGTAAATTCGTGTTGTGGAGTAAATGGCGTAAATAAAGTTTATGGTGACCGAACATGGACTGTGGTCGAGGGATGTTTTGTGGCAAACACATGAGCAGCTTGACGTTGTTTTGCTTTACGTGTAGTCGGTGTTTGGAGTTTCTAAAAGACGCAGACCAGACGTAAACCCCAGACGTACTGCATCAATGTGTTCAATATTTTAACGAGGGCCGCTCGTACGCTGTAATCGTCGATATGATGTCAAGTCTACACAGTGTAAACATCTGCTTGAGGACTCTTAAAAGTAAACTGAATGTGAAGCTGGATTTATACTTTCGCCTGGCGCCGCATCGCGCGCCTCCGCTGAGTGTGGCACACCTGGAGGCTTTTATACTCGCCGCGTTCGCCGTTGTGATATTCTTTAAAGCGACAGGGGGCGGTCAAATGAAACTGACCGTAAAGTCAGACAGAAAAACAGAGAAGAAGAAGGTTTCAGGAACTACGTCATATCATTAATATTATTGATATTTATTAAACTAGTTATTTTTATTATTTTATCAATTATTTTAATGATTATAAAGATTTTTATAACCATTCAAGATTTTTTTTTATCAAACTTTGATGCATCACTTGCTTTTGTTCATATCTCAAACAGTTTTACCTATTAAAGTGTATTAAAATATTAATGACAACAGAACATGGGTTCCTCAACAAATATATATTTTTATTGTGGCAAGAATACAAACAAAAAGTGCACTTACTAAATAATACAGATGTTTTTTTATTTATTTAGCCCGCTCCACAATTCACACAGTACTGTCTGGCTAGTTTCTGTCCTCTTCTTATGCTAAAAAGGCAATAATAATCCAACATTCCTGACCATTATCACCATAAAGCCTAGAAAAACAGGCCATCATGTTGTAAACCGATAGGTTCAAATATCCTGTCCCGTTATCAAAGAAATTATTTGTTACTTTATTAGCTATAATTTTGTAACTATTAAATTGTTTTAAATTCAATTGTAATATATACATCAGTGTTAAACCTATGACTGGTGGAAAAGCATTTTCTGTAATTGTGTAAATAGGTCTCCATGCCTCTTTTGGCTTTAATAAACTAATCCCTCAGGTTTTTCTATACCTTTTAACTTAAACTTTCCTCCTTTCCTACGGCTGTTGCAATTTCTAGCCAAGAATTATTGATTATCTGGTTATCTCTATAATCCCTGATCATAAAGATATCTTTACATTGTTTCAGACAAAATATCTTCAAAGTTTCGTACCTGTTTCAGACAAAATCTCTTCAAAGTGTTTCATATTCAACTCAAATCAGACGCGGTGCCGCGCGCGCTGTTCGCTCGAGTCTCAAAAAATACAGTGCGCTCCGCCAGCCGAAACCATGTCGCACGCACCCAAAGCGAACATCCGGAAACTCCGCGATGACGTCATATTTGCCGCGCGCACTCAAGCGAACTAGCGGACGCGTCGAGTATAAACCAGGCTTGAGGAGTGGTTATTACTCTGCTGCGTGATCTACGCAAACTGTGTACATTCTGCCCAGACCAAAGTCTATGTAAAACTCTTGTTTAGAATGGCTGTTTATTCGTACTCCGATCATAAATGCTAGCTTGCTCGCCCACAATATGTCTTGTATATATTATCATATTAATAACACGTATATATTAATACCTATTATTATTGTATCGATCACGTGTTGGTTACATGTACAGCAAATGTACATTAATCCGTGTTAAGGTTTTTAGTTCGCACTCCAGCGACGATAACAACGCCTTTCGCCACGTCACTTCCGGTGTTTGGTACATTCCCTTTCCGTAAAGAATCTGCCATTGTACATTTTGTTTCAGGACTGGTAAAAGTGTTTTGCGTCTTGTTAATTTGTTTTGTAAAATGTAAACTTGTTTCGTCCTTGGTAAAACCGTGTGAATGAGGCATTAGACCGCAAATTGACGTTACATTTTGGTCACCTGACGTCACAGCCAAAATAGAACCAAAAATCAACAACATGTTGTGTGCCTACTGAAAGGGTTGAGGTTTTAACAAGGACCCTTTGCTTACAAATGTAAAACTTTTGAAATGGTACCAGCCTAGTGACAGCTCTCAAACTTTTATTTCTGACAGTGTATGACTGTCATGTTTTTTTGTTGTGTTTTTGTTTGTTTGTTTTTTTACTGTAACTCTTATAGTGCACGTTAGCACAGGTTTCTTGGCTGGCAGCTTATGATCAGACCACTATCAGGTCATGATTGCAAATCAGAATCTTCTGGTTGTGCTGTAGACCAGTGGTTCTCAACTGGTTTGGCCACGGGACCCATATTTTTACATGGTCATCAAGCCGCGACCCAAATTTTTAGGAACTGTAATATAATTTTAGGAATTATAATCAATTTGTATTTATTTGTTAACATACACAAGTAGTGAAAGAAAAATCATGAGAAAATCAGCAAGACTTACAAATAAGCAATATTTTATTGCTGACATTTAACAAAATGTATCAAATTATAGAAATATTACAAAGTAAAAACGACAAACAATGTAAACAGCGGTTAGGGTAAGGAAAGGTTATTACCATAAACAAAACTGAACTGTTAATAAAACATTAACACTGATCCTGTTGAACAGAACAAACCAGCACATTGTAAAATGAACATCCATAACCATTTTTACATCTAATATGACAGCAATTATAAACATCTGTTTCACTTAACAGTAATTTGGGAAGATAATGAGATAACTGAGGATGTGCTTTACTGATGTGATAAGAGTTTCAAAGTCAGGAGTGATGGTAGACAGTGCTACCCGAAGATCGTTCTCTGTGTACAACCTGTTCCTTTGCTGGACTCAAGCTGCACCAAGGAAGAGAAGCCACTTTCATACAAATACGTAGTTCTGAATGGGATGGGTTTGATCGCACTCTCAGATCGCGAAAACTGGGAGAGGCTTACTTCACTGAGTTTCCTTTTCAGCATCTTATCACATGACAGCTCCACAAGCTGACTCTCTATGTTGCTCGGCAACGTGACGCTTTCCACGTCGATTCCAAAGGGATCGGTTGTCGTGCGCGCATTTCAAAATAAAAGTGCGGTATTTGCAAAACAAGTTAAAAATTAAACTTTTGTTGTTTTTTTGACCACACACTCCGCGACCCACTGAAAATGTTCCTGCGACCCACTTTTGGGTCACGACCCACCAGTTGAGAAACACTGCTGTAGACTGTACTGTAGACAGAAATGAACAAGTTGAGATCCTGAACTAAATGTCAAGAAAACCACAAGGAAGCCTGTTTTCTCACCCTGAAATACCATATATACTGTTTTTTGAAGTAGTTTTGACTGTTTCTGTTGTCCCCAGCTTTAATTCCAGCATGAGTAATCTGTCTTCTGTCTGCAGAGGGCCGGCTGAAGGTGAACATGAGTGAGATCGCTCTAGACGAGGTGGAGAGACTGCTGAAACTAAAAGATCCAGGTCTGTCAGTCGGAGGCCACTGGAAACCTCATGACTGTCGCCCACGCTGGAAGGTGAGTGACGCGCTTCCTGCTGGTTTAAGTGACACACATTTCCTACAGTTTCTTCTTCTTTAGAAGTGTTGTGGTCTAAAAGCTACAGAAATCAGCCTGTTTGTTGCATGAAGTCCGGTTATCATAGGAGCTAAAGGCTCGTTCACACCAAGCACGATAACTATAAAGATAATGATATAGACATAATTCTAAAAATTGTTCTGAATGAAAAACAACATCAGAGCTATAACAATAAAGATGTTGGGATCACTTTTAGAGCATTTTTTTCCCCAGCTAATTAATGATAAAACCTTGACAGCCAATCAGAATTTGTGAAACACAAAACCAACGGTCAAGGCCTTCGAGGACAACATATACATGTAATACACTTCACTGAATATCTACACATAGAATTCACCTATATAATATATAACTGCATGCTAACTATGTTTATTCATTCATTCATTTTCTTTTCGCCACAGCGGAATGAACCGCCAACTTATCCAGCATATGTTTTACGCAGCGGATGCCCTTCCAGCCGCAACCCATCTCTGGGAAATAACTATGTTTATATGTATAATAACTTTAACTGCCATTAGTTACTAGTTTGTTAGTATTAGTTTAGCTATTAGTCACTAGTTAATTAGTTAAAGTTATTAGTAATAAAGTTATGGTAGCTAATAACTTCAACTGCTAATTCAGTTCCATTCAAGTTTCAAGTTTGATCGTGACACCTTTACAGCCATATCCTGTATAGTTTTTTTTGGCTGTCATTTCGAACTGAAATGGTCCTGTGATCCACTAGTGGACATGCTGTAAAATAAAAAATATAAACAAAATGTAAAAACTAAATTGTAAAAAAAAAAAATTTTACCCAAAGGATGCAGAAAAATCACAAAAAAAGAGATTTTTTTTTCTTTGGGTCTCAGAAGGTTGTATTTGTGTTTAATATGATTTAACGCCCTAAAGCGTGCCTTTTTGTGTGTGTGTCTGTGTTGTAAGCAGATTACACACACCTGATTATCATCGGTTCTGCTTGTTTGCAACCTAATTTGCACTGCTGTGGGTAGATTATGTGGGTCATAGCGGAAATGAGCTAATTTGCCCTGCTTGGTAGATCTGGCCTTTAGTCTCATATTTGTTTTTTAATGCCTATTATCTGATCCTCCTCATTGTGTTTTGTTTACAATCGGACATCTATGTGCAAATGCCATCTAAAACACATTTAAGACTCATGTTTTGGTTTTAATGATTCGATCATGTTTCATTTTATGGTACAGTTCTTGCTACTAACAAACCATGCCCAAATAAACTCCTTATTTTCTGCTCATGAGTAGTTTTTAGTTGGGTTTAGTTGATGAGTAGGATAAGGAATGTAGAATAAGATTATGCAGAACGTGCTTTACAGGGGTGGATTTAACCAATGAGCAAGATAAGCGGCTGCTTGGGGCCCCAGGAAATCTGAGGGCCCCCAAATAAATACCTAGAAGTATTAATTCAGGGATGTCCAAGCTACGGTCCGCGGGCCATCTGCAATCAGTTTAGTGGTGGCTCACGAGGCTTTTTAAAAATATAAATAGAATCTGGCCCGCTGTACAAAAATAAACGTAATTCAATAAATAAACAGCGGGTGACGCTATCTCATGCCTTCAATTAGGCAGCATTTCCTGTTATGACGTAAAACGAACCGACCAAACTGAAGGAATCATAATTGATAACCACGTTTTGGCGAGCCATGGCACAACCAAGAGTTTGGATTCATCCAAATTTTCCTTGATGAAACGCCATTCAAAAAGGATGATGAGTCTCTTTGGCTCTACATATACTGGATATGTGAGCAAACATTTTCACTGATGAATCTAAACAAAAGTTCATCTTACTGACAGCCACCTCTGCGATTTGCTACGTATACCTACTACACGACTCACTCCTGACTTCGAAAGCACAACATCACTGTTCACATTAACAGAGTTTATGGTGAGTGAAATATATATTATGATTTTAAAATGTGGAAAATAATTCCACAATAATACACACTTACATGGTAATTAGATGTGTAAGTAGTATGTAACTACAGTGTATGTACACACTGGTACATAGTATTTACTTGTGTAATACTGGTGTAACTACACTCATGTAACAACCCACTGAATAGTATGTGTAAGTACAAATGTGTAACAGGACAATGGTAACAACACTAGGAAAGTACACATCTGTAACAAGAGTTATGGAAGTGCATTGTGTAACAACAATATGTACTTGCAGATGTTTTCCCACTTCCACTCCTGTTTGCAGATCATGTACTTGTGAACACTGTATGGCAGAACTAATGCTGCATTAGAAGGTTTCACCTTGTGATACCAGTGTACTTCCATGGTAAATCCACAGGAACTGTCCACTCAATATAAAGTGTAAAATGGTCATAATTTACTGTGTAACTTGTAGAAATATCTTCTATACAACACTTTAATAACAGTGTAGTTACATGGTAACTCCACAGGAACGGTCCACTCAATATAAAGTGTAAAATGGTCATAATTTACTGTGTAACTTGTAGAAATATCTTCTATACAACACTTTAATAACAGTGTAGTTACATGGTAACTCCACAGGAACGGTCCACAATATAAAGTGTAAAATAAAATTCATTTTTGTTTCGGCCTAGTCCTTTATTAATCTGGGGTCGCCACAGCGGAATGAACCGCCAACTTATCCAGCATATGTTTTACACAGCGAATGCCCTTCCAGCTGCAACCCATCTAAGCCGAAAAGAAAATGAATGAATGTATGAACAGTAATTTGTGACCATTTTACACTTTATATTGAGTGGACAGTTCCTGTGGATTTACCATGTAAGTACACTGGTATCACAAGGTGAAACCTTCTAATGCAGCATTAGTTCTGCCATACAGTGTTCACGAGTACATGATCTGCAAACAGGAGTGGAAGTGGGAAAACATCTGCAAGTACATATTGTTGTTACACAATGCACTTCCATAACTCTTGTTACAGATGTGTACTTTCCTAGTGTTGTTACCATTGTCCTGTTACACATTTGTACTTACACATACTATTCAGTGGGTTGTTACATGAGTGTAGTTACACCAGTATTACACAAGTAAATACTATGTACCAGTGTGTACATACACTGAAGTTACATACTACTTACACATCTAATTACCATGTAAGTTCACAGGTATAAGCGACACTTAATATAAAGTGGGACCCTTTTCGGCTTTATTAAATCCGGGGTCGCCACATCGGAATGAACCGCCTACTTATCCAGCATATGTTTTACGCAGCGGATGCCCTTCCAGCTGCAACCCATAACTGGGAAACACACATACTTCCATTCACACACATAAATACACTGCGGACAACTTAGCCTACCTAGGCCTGTCACAATAATCAATATGTCGACTTATCGCACAATACATTGACATGACCTCAATGATTTTTGGTGACGCAATATATATCGCCCATACGTAAAAACCAACTCTTGCAACATTTTAGCTGATAACTATCTCTATTGGAGGTGTTACTGTCAGTATGGTAAAAAAAAAAAAAACACTATAGTATATTTTAATGTGGGTGCTTGACAGCTGAAAATAGATCTGGTAGCAGATATCGCAGCCTTTGTTACTTTTTACCTTGCATTTTTTTATTAACGTTTATTATTAATTATTTGTTTTGGATATGTGTTTTCACATTCTGATTCCAATGCCTAATTATTAAATTGTTAAAATGACTATATGATTTTTGGCATACTCTTGTCAACACACTACGATTTGGGATATACTAATTCTATTTTCACACACTATTTAGGATGCATAGTATGCGGATTGGGACGCAGCAATGGTCAAGACCAGGGGTGACAAATCCTGCTCCTGGAGATCGACCGTCCTGCAGATTTCAGTTGTAACCCATATCGAACACACCTGCCTGTAATTATCTAGTGCTGTTCAGATCCTAATTAATTGGTTCAGGTGTGTTTGATCAGGGTAGGAGCTGAACTCAGCAAGAAGGTCGATCTCCAGGAGCAGGGTTAAGCATCCCTGGTCAAGATGATCTGCTTCAGTTTAAACCGAGCATCAGAATGGGGAAAGAAATTGTTATAGTTTACATGTTTGGTGTGAATGGCCCTTTAGATACTGAAATGCCTGCGGTAGTGGTGCAGTAGAAACATCATTGATACTAAGAACTGATTTGTAGTAATTCTCCTGTCCTATTTATCTCTAGGTGGCCATTTTGGTTCCTTTCCGAAATCGCCATGAGCACCTTCCAATACTCTTCCGGCATCTGATCCCGGCGCTGCAGAGACAGAGACTGCAGTTCGGCTTCTACGTCATTGAACAGGTCAGAAGAAGAAACCGATAGTATCCGGATGCAGACTTCGCAAGCTGAGACTGCATATCTCAGACTGCCAATGTCATACACTCAATGGAGCTAGAGACGTCGCCGCGAGGGGTAGGGTTAGGGGTGGGGTTAGGTGTGCTTATTGAAAAGCATTGCAACAATCATTTACAACAATCTACAAGCGTACCGCGCCAAAGCCCAAGTGAACCGCGCTCAAAAAATGTTTTGAAAACCTGTAACCATTGACTCACATAGTATTTTGCTTTTCCTTGAGCCCGATTTAGAGCACTGACAATTCTCAAATGATCCGGGAAACGGGCCTGGGCACGGTTCGGATAGCATAGCGTGAGTACGCCCTTAATTTGCAACACAGGCTCATTGTGAACATATATCCCTGTATACATTTCTGGAGAGCACAAATTATGTAGCCAGAGCTACGTACTGCTGCATTTAATCTTTAAGATGAGCACTACAGGGCGGTATAACACCAGGGCTTCTGTTACCAGTGTGCTACCAGCTGACGGTTTACCTCCGTGTGGATGGCATTTCCATTGTTTTCAGTTTGCCCCGTGGCTCTCTGCAGACATCGGTGGACTTGAGACGTAAATAAGAGGTTAGAGTCCGACAAATATTGGTTCCAGAAAGCAGGTAAGACAAAAACAAAAGGCAAAAAATAAAATAAACAAGTAAATAACAGAGTGAGAATGTGGTAAAATCAGAAAACGTGGTAAAAATCAGACGAGGGCTTTTCTTTTTCTGGATTGCTTTTGAAAACACTGTCGGTTGGGTTTAGGGAAGGGGTGGGAGGATTCAGTCAGTCAGTCAGTCAGTCAGTCGATAGAGACCCCTAGTGGATTACTTGAGAAGAGCAGGCGCTAACGGCACTCATGAGAGAAATTTGAGATCTCAAAAGGCGTACACAGCGGCCTCTGGTGAATTTGCGAAAACAAAACTTCAAAAAAGCATAGCTCCTGGGACATATTTGGCGCTCTCCAGAAATGTATTCAGGGGTAAATATTCAGAATGAGCTTGGGTTGCTTCGTTTTGAGGCTAGTAGCTGCGTTTAAGCAGTATAATGCAGGCGGTGGTTTTCCGCAGCTGCTGATAAATCTGTTGGCTTTATTCTGTGAAATCAACCGCCTAGATGTATAGCACTTACATAACATGTACACAGTCACACCACATTTCCCCAGAAAACACTAAGGTGTGGTTTTACAGTCGGCAAAAGGGAATTAATTGTGCTCAGATGTTCTGAACATGTTACTGCATGTGTCCACTGTCATGAGCAGAACTGAAGGATTGAAACGGTGGTCAGAGTAAAACTGAAGGACAGGAAGTTGAACAGGTTTGTCTGTCCACAGGCAGGAAATGAACCCTTCAACCGTGCCATGCTGTTTAATGTCGGATTCAAAGAGGCCATGAAGGATTTGAACTGGGACTGCGTAATATTCCACGATGTGGACCACATTCTGGAAAATGACCGCAACTACTATGGATGTGGTGAAATGCCGAGACATTTCGCGGTCAAACTCAACAAGTACTCATACATGTAAGTCTTTATTACAGATTGTGATAAAAATGTTTGTCAGTCAGGTTTATGAGCTCCCACTTTAGGGTAAGTGGCCTTATCTACGTTGTACTTATATTTAAATTATTAATTTGGTAAAATGATTCAAATTAGTTGGTTTAAAAACACTTGTGGTGAGTAAACACTGTACTTGTTGTGTAATGTAAGTACCCAGTAGTTAAAGGGATAGTTGGTTTGAAAGAACTGTAAATGATGACAAATTATTTATTTATGGGTGAACTTTCCCTTTGAGAATGGGTTAATTTTCATTTTAGGGTGAACTATCCTTTAAACATACCATAACCTGACCAGCATCCCATCTCAATTTTACTGTGCGAAACGAAATAAATACACTGTTTTTATTGTTTAATGTAAGTACCCAGTACTTAAAGGGATAGGGAAAGGGAACTATACCTTTAAGCATGGGTTAATTTTCATTTTTGGGTGAACTAT
>CAIGQQ010005788.1:1258079-1279138 GCA_903798035.1 Danio albolineatus | reverse complement strand
ATATATATATATATATATATATATATATATATATTAATTATTATTTTTTTTTTTACCAGCAGCCATTTCTAGTGGTCTCCGAAACCATAGTGGATGTTCTGAAGTGCACTCAATCAATCCCACAACGCACAGGAACAACGAGTGTACAACCCATAAACACTCAACAGCTAGAAAACCCCCATTACTCTGCTTTTAGATACAGGGTAGTCACAAACTTCCCTTTCTTTGTTCCCTCTGGGGAATCCCTGCCACCATTTTAAGGTGTGTTTCACTTCATCAGGTGAACCTTTGAAGCTGGACATGCACTTGATCAGAATTTAGGGATCGAGTCTGCTTCTTATGTTAGCACTTATATGTCCCAGAATGCAATGCGATTGTGAAACCCATTCAGATGTTTTGCCAGTAGTGGACACTTGTGTAACATAATCAGTGATGTACATCTGAGTGAACTTAGCAATTAGCGATTGAAGGGCATGAAAGAAATGGACTGGAATGCAGCCTGATAGAATGAATTTCCGCATCTGACAATAAGACGGCATCTAAAGCACAATCCTATCAGTGTGTAGCTTCAAAATAAGATTTATTCAAAGCAGCGTTTGGATATCTGACAGAAATCAAAAATCTTTCATTACTAATAGACAGCTCGCTAAGCTAAGTGCTAAATTGCTATCTGACCAGGAAGTGTAAAATCTAAATCTCCTGAGGCGATTTATCAACCAGCAAAACACAAACAAAATGGCTCCTGTGTACTCAAATTCACTTATTTGTTTCATTCACTCCTTTAAGTGGACTATATTAGTGGGCTGAATAATAAATGAGGGTATAGGAGGCGATTTCAGATACAGCGCTGGACTAAAATCAAGAAACGGAAGCCCAGGAGTCGTACACAAACCACCGCAATACCAGCAAAAGCTCTGAGTAAGTGGGACTTTTGGAAAATGAGCTGCAGGAACCACAGCATAGTTCTGGCTTGTTCTGCTGGCCGTTTTCTGCAGTATATTGTGTGGTTTTGTGCTGACTGATGGGCGTTTGCTGCGGTCGCTGTATAGATGTTGTGTGAGTGTTTTTCAGCCATTTTCCATCCTGTCAGATGTTTCGCATTGTGAGCAATGTGCTGCCACTCATCATTGTCAAACAAGACGAGCGTGTGTTAAATATATATATAAAAAAAGACAATTTTTACTACAGCCAATAATTTACATTCTTTAATTGCGAGTGTTATTGCAGGTTCTTCTCAAACATTTCACACAGTGAACAGCCAGACCAAACACAGATGCTTTGGGCCTCGTTCATGAAACATAAATTGTATTGCATATATATTGTCACATTTTTTTCTCACAGCATTTTGAAGGAACTCTGCTATCTTTTTGGGGGGAAATATGTTATATAGGGCTCACTGAGAGTTGAACAGTTGAGTTTTAGCATTGAGGAATCCGTTTAGTCAGTCTCCACTTTTGACGTGAGCAGTTTTAGCTTAGCTTAGCATAAATCATTAAATCGCACTGGAAAATAAAACGACTAGAGGGAGCTGTAAAAATGAGCCTATTTCCTAAAAAGTAGCGCGTTCCCTGTGCAAATCTTCCAAAATATGATGACTGAAGACTGAATTTCTGCTATCAGTTATGAAAACATTACTGTCGGTTAACATTATAGTGATTATAAGTAGTTCCATTGAAACAAATAGGTGATTAAAAATAAGCGAAGCATTTTCTACGGTGGCCGGGAAGTTGAGCCTTTTTCTGACATCTGCAATGCTACAAAAACGCTTTGGTGGACACGCAACCTAATGCAAATAACTGATTTAACTACTTAGATGGAAATTCACTCTTCTGTCGTTTGACAAGGCTCTTAATCAATCATTCATGAAGCATGAATGAGGCCCTTAGCTTTTCTTTCCACCATTACAGCACATGATCATCACACGTCTTTATGTGCTTTATAAATGTGTTTGTGTGCGTTCATCAAACCCGAGGCTGGTCCTCATATTTATTCATCATTTTATGAACACGTTTGTTTGTTTTTTAATTGATTTTTTTCTGTCACGTTTCTTATTTTCTTATTTTAAAGTGGAGGGAAACAGATCAAGTACGATAACTGTGATGCAAACGCAAGCACTGAAATCTGTTTGTCCTCATGTATATCCAGTGTGAGGCCGATGTTGGGAAGTTTGTGTATCGTATGACGACACGAGAGAGCGGGGCGTTACAGAGACTCTGCTCAGCGCACACACACAATTCACTGATATAACCAATGGTGCTCGTCTCACATCAAATACACTGTTCTGGGAGAAAATGATACGGGACAGAAACTACTTACACTCTTCCTGATTGTCGTGTAGCAGTGGATGGTGTTCGGCGTGCGCTGAGTGGCTTCTCGATAATGCTTCGCTCTCTTTGTGTTTGACGCTCGTGGAGTTTCGTGCCAATGTTTGGGGTCTTTCTCGTATTGCAGTGAACAGATGATTCAACACGACGCCATTCAATACGATTCCAATATCAAGACACCAATTTAAATACCAAATGACTACAAAAATGAGACAATTTACATGTAAAATGAAGTATTTGGATCAGTAAAATCAGTTAAAATGTAGATGTTAATGCTTAAAGATTGGTTTTGTTAATAAACCAACGCTATCTCACAGCAATTCGTAACTTTTTCATTTAATGGCTGAATGAATTTGTATGATCTCCATACCTGTCAACATTGGGATGTGAAAATGATACCAATAATATGGGCCTGACAGAATCTGCGGATTTATGCGGAATGATTTTGTGAGTATCGTAACTAAAACCTTAATATATGAAATAAAATGTAATACCTTTTTAACTTTTATTTAACGTTTATTATGCGAATCCAATTAGATCCACTTTATTTGGTGAAGAAAGAGAGTCTCTCATATAAAATCTCTACTAAAAGACATTAAATAATACTTTACAGACTGTATTGTAAATAAATCATATGAATATTTTCATATTAGTCAATAATATTACTGAAATTAATTTTAAAACAGAATAAATATACATTTACACACATTCACACCGGTAAATAAATCGATGGGCTAAAAATCTGCGGAAATCTGCGTAATTCTGCGCACGCAGATTCCGTGTGAACCTACCAATAATATAATAATAATACCAAATCCTCCCATTCCAAAAAAATTAAATAAATAAAAATTCCCAAATTTCGTAAATATGTTCATCTGGAGCGGTTTCATTGTAAATAAACAGTTGAAACAATCAGTAATATGTTTTATCATCAATATTATTAATATTAATAATATTATTTACAAAGAATAGAGTGAATAGTATATATTTGAAAAATCTGCAAATAAAATAGCAAATGGTTCAATCTTTAATTTTAGTTTAATTACGTTAAATAACAGAGGTGTCACTTTAAAAACGCACAGATCTGTAATGAAAGCATTCGATAGCTTCCCCATCTTTTTAATCCTCATTTAAGACAAAATTTGTTGTGTTTAAAAGAAAACCCAGCAAGATCGACATGTTTAAATGTTAATATTATTATTATTATGTGTATATATGTCTATAATCAAACACGCACCCAAAACCCAGTGTCCACTTTCGCTCTGCTTCAAATCTCGTGTACAGAATCGGTTTGGGAAGCAGCGTCTATTTATCACTATGGAGCGCGTCTGACAGTCACGCGCCGCTACATGAACTGACTGCTTTGAGGATTGCATAGGAGGGGCGACGGCCCCTGTATTGGAATCGGAAGGGAATCCCGCCAATTTTATATCTATTTCGAAGTGTTTTCCTGCGTAAATAAATAAAGCACAGAACTGACTCACATTTAAGAGGAGGCGGTGTCCCCTGTTGGTTTTGCGGTATGGTTTGCATTAAGGAAGCATTGGCTCTTTAATGCTTATTATCACTCTTCATAAAATATGGGAGATATACAGGAAAATACCTTTATGGGATGATAGCGGGATACGAGAGAATCCCGGGAAAAACGGGAGGGTTGACAGGTATGATGATATCATTCGTACAATTTAGTATGATTTGCTCATTGCCCAATGATGGCTGGGTTTAGGGGTGTGGTTTGGTGCCACGCCTCCCTTTAAACAATCTTACATTTTCATACGACTAAATTCGTATGAATTAGCCACGAAACTGACTAAATGTAAAATAGTTTCATTTCCTCATGAAATTAGGCTACTATAAACATATCAAACAATGTTCTGGATGGTTTCTGGGTTTTTTTTCTTTCTTTTTTTTCTTTAGTGTAGAAAATGATCCAAAATTTGGAAGAAATCCAGGCCTTATCAAACAGGAATTCTGATCAAATCAAAGACTTATATTTTCAGTCCAACAGGACTGTCGGTTGGTTGGTTGTTTTTTTTTTTTCCTTTTTTTAAACGTGATTTCATGTCAGTTCATTTTAAAAGGTTATTTTGTTTGTTTTTTATACAGAATTCATATCGTATTTAATTCAATAAGATCAGTTATTGACCAAATGTCTATTTGCATCAATTGAATCTGGTGCATATAATTTATTTTATGTACAAAATTCCATGTAATTATGTACAGCCTGTAAAGTAATGTGCAAAAAAAGAGACTTTTGCTTGAGCATGCAGTACGTATGTCATGCACACGCGATATGTAGTGCGCGCATGGTATTATGTTGTGATACTATGTTGTGCGCACATAATGTGTCTATGTCGTACGCACACAATTTGTATGTCATCGATAATATTGCATACGCACAACATAGACATACATAACATGTGCACATGGCATAGTAACACAAAAAGTCATTATTATTATTTTTTGCACGTCACTTTAGGAGCATTTGACGAATCAAATGTTTCTACTAGCGCTATTTAATTTCCGTTTAAAAGAAGATGCAGTCGGGAATATCATCCAACGCTATCTCACAGCAATTCGTAACTTTTGATTTAGTGGCTAATTTGTACGATCTAATTCGAACAATTTAGCTCATCACACGCCTCCTTTTTTAAATTGTACATTTTCGTACGACTGAACTTGTACGAATTCGTACGAATTAGCCACTAAACTAGCAAAACGTAAAATGCTTACGTTTTCTCGTGGGATCAGGCTGGGTCATGCGTGTACAGCAGGTGTGTGTGCGGACCCCATCATTGGCACTCTCCAGTCCACTCAATCACCCGTTCTGCTCCAGTTGAAATGACAGGGTAAGCCGTCCCTTGAGCAACTGGCTGCCTTAAAACCTCTTAATTTATTCAATATAATCGCGTTTTTATTTTTATAAGCAATATATTTAAACATGTTAATGTGTTTATTCACTTGTGCACATTGTGTAGTGTGTTTTGAGAAAAAAAAAAAAAAAAACATGTAAAGGATCTTCTGGAACCCTTTAGTCAGACGACGACTGGTGCCATTGACCTCTTCGTGAATGCCATGAGCTGTCTTTTCTATTCACTCCAACATTTGTTTTTTTATCATAGCAGGCCTTAAATACTGTTTCAGTTGTTGTGATGTTAAAGATGCTCCTCTGACATCATGATGTTTATGTCTTAGCAGATGTTTTGTTGGCCAAACACAGTCTTAGAAACGCAAACCTCAAAACTCACGCAGCATTCTCTGTAGGGTATCTGGAATGTGGAGGAAATAAATGCTTTGGTCGTCAATAAGGAGATCAGCAGCTCTCCTCGAAGTAAAGCCATCTGTCACTCGTACAACACACATCTCTGCCTTAGTGTTTGTGTATCAACATATCTTTGAGTGTAGACACACTTTCTATGATGTGCGTTCTTTTGTTTTCTATTATTGTTGAAATGACTGAAGTACACCAATAAAATTATGTTTAAGCAATATCTGTCGTGGTCTTGAGTGTGTTATTTGAGACGTTCCTAAAATAATGTTTCCCTTGATTACTTCTCTGCTATGAATTTGTTAATGATGCACCTTTTCCACATTTTTTATGTTACAATCCAATCAAACTAATTGTGTCTAACTCCCCCTCAAAGGAAGAGAGCAACAACTTAGTTGCAGGCAAAAAAAAAAAAAAAAAAAAAAATGATTGCGGTAATGGACTGTCCTGCTCAGTTCCCTGAACTTAACCCAATTGAAAACTTATGAGGGGATATTAAATGCACTTTACAACATGTGGGTAATGTACAGGGTTCATACACATTTACTACTAAAATTCCACGACTTTTCCAAGATTTTTAAGTGCATTTTCATGTTCTACTGTTTCAAATAATGTCTATGTGTAGGTGGTAAATAATGCGATAAACAATACACATTCAAATTTATTACAGCTTATCATTAAACACGCAACAATCGATTTAGCTTAAAACGTATCATTATATCTATTAGCTTACACCACACTAATGATGCGAGAGCATCATTTTGGCCAAGGACAGTAAAAAAGTAAAGACAACTAGCCTATATTCATATTCGATATTTGTTAAACTAATTTCCATGACTTTTTCAAAACTTTGTGGGTTTTTCTCTTTTTCCAAAACTTTTCCAGGCCTAGAAAATGCCATGTCAAAATTCCATGACTTTAAGAGGTTTTCCATGACCATATGAACCCTAAATGTAGTTTTAGAGTTATATTGATGAGCACTATATATTATATTGATGAAAAATTTCCAACCTTGTTGTTATGGCAATGAATAAACAAATCTTACCAAGATACGAGTTCTGAAATCATTCATGACTTTAGGATATATTTGGGTTACAGTGGAATGTCAAAGCTTATTTTGGCTTGTTTTTAAGTCTGGCCTGTTTTATTTCAGAGCACCGAAGGTAGAGTATAAAGCAACGTATTTTCCCAAGCTTGCCCTGTGCTAACACCGCAACGAGATTTTATATCACACCGTTGTCATCATTTCCTTTTCTCAATTTTAGATTTGCAGTTGACTGTGTTTGAGGGGGTTAGCATTTCTTTTTCTAACATTTTCCGCCCACATCGCAGGATGTTCAGTGCGATAAAAGTTGTGGTACAGGTGTTGGTGGTTTTAAAGAAGAAATCTCTTTGAAGCTAGGAAAAAGTTACCACAAGTTTCTACTGAACATCCAACACTTAAAAAAAATAAACATACATTTAAAAAATCTGTAAATGAGCAGAATTTTGTGATTCATGTATTTTTCCTTATTTATGTATGCTTTTGAGGAGCATTATGGAAGCTTGATCTTTCTTTCAACATTTTTTAACCTTGAAAAGTTCCAAAAAGTAACTTTTTTAAGACTTTAAACATTTTTAAGAGTTTAAAGCCGGGGTGCACAAACTCAGTCCAGGGTTTAGCTCCAACTTGCTTCAATGCAGCTGTCAGGATGTTTCTAGCATGCTGCAGTAAGACCTTGGTTAGCTGGTTTAGGTGTGTTTAACTGTTGTTGAAAATAAACTCTGCAGGACACCAGGAACAAATTTGGCAGCCACCTCTGATTTAAAGTGATATGTTGTCTGGGTTGGTGTTGTTTTTGTTTATATTATGCTACAAAAGCCTATGTTATTTTACAGACTCTATACATATAGAGGTTGAAATGTGAGTTGAAATTTTAACATCAGAAGTCGACAGCGCAGAGATCAAGGTCCCATAATGCAACTCACAACCATAAATAGGTGGAAAACACCTGTGAATCACCAAATACTGTAACAGATATATTTTACAGCATGCTAAAATGAATTGTGATAAAGGACAGTACTGAAAATATTTAGATTTTATGCTACACTGTAAAATCCGTAATTTACGGTTTATTTCCAGCACCCCACCCCAAAAACGTAAAATAACGGCTGTTAAATGACAGAAATTTACCGTAAAATAACGGATACTAAATTACAGAAATTTACTGGAAAAAAACAGATATTAAATTACAGAAATATACCTTATAATAACGGATATTAAATTACAGAAATATACCATAAAAGAACAGATATTAAATTACAAAATTTTACCATAAAATAACACATATTAAATTACAGAAATTTACAGTAAAAAACTGGATATTAAATTACAGAAATTTACTGCAAAAAAACGGATATTAAATTACAGAAATATACTGTAAAATAAAGGATATTAAATTACAGAAATATACCGTAAAATAACAGATATTAAATTACAGAAATTTACTGTAAAATAACGGATATTAAATTACAGAAATATACCGTAAAATAACGGATATTAAATTACAGAAATTTACCGTAAAATAACGGATATTAAATGACAGAAATATACCGTAAAATAACAGAAATTAAATTACAGAAATTTACAGTAAAAAACTGGATATTAAATTACTGAAATTTACTGCAAAAAAAACGGATATTAAATTACAGAAATATACCGTAAAATAACGGATATGAAATTACAGAATTTTACTGTAAAATAACGGATATTAAATTAAAACATTTTACCGTAAAATAACGGATATTAAATTACAGAAATTTACTGTAAAATAACGAATATTAAATTACAGAATTTTACTGTAAAATAATGGATATTAAATTACAGCATTTTACTATAAAATAAAAGATATTAAATTACAGAAATTTACTGTAAAATAACGGATATTAAATTACAGAAATTTACTGTAAAATAACAAATATTAAATTACAGAAATTTACTGTAAAATAACGGATATTAAATTACATAAATTTACTGTAAAAAAAACGGATATTAAATTACAGAAATTTACTGTTAAATAACGGATATTAAATTACAGAAATTTACCGTAAAATAACCGATATTAAATTACAGAAATTTACCAGAAATTAAAATTTATGGAAATTTCTGTAATTTAATGTCTGTTATTTTACGTTATATTTCTGTAATTTAATTAGTAAATCTAATTTAATGTTATTTTACCCCAGCTGACGGAAATAAACCTTAAAATTATGGATTTTTTTTACAACGTACCATTTTATCTACAAAATGCACCGAAGGTTCTGTTCAGCGTGTGTCCTGATAATCCAGCTCTGCCTTTTAATAAGATGCTACACTGAAACAAGTGCCGTCTTTTGAGTCGTCCCCTATAAATAACGCTCTCCATCTGAACAGCATTCAGTGCTCATCCGCTTCTTTTCACCAGACAGCTGGAGAGACTGGAAGAGCAGCACAAACACAAAGATCAGGATTGTGTTGAACAGGAAAAGAAGTTTTTCTGAATTGGGGTTGTATTAACCAGATGACATTATTGCATTATTCCCTGTCTTAATAGTTTAAATTCTTGATGCTGCTGCTTGCCGAAACATTACCATATTCTGAAAAACATGTAGCAAAGTATAAAAGAAATGACTGACAAACCAGTTCTTCGGTTCACACAATCCACTTTTATTCATGAAAAATTATAATCTCTTAGAAAGCATTTTAATAATGCGAAATATATACTTTTAAACAACTTATTCACACACATCAAACTTTTATTTAAAAAAACACTGTGTAGCTTCGTTTGTGTTACAGTAATTAAAACAGTAAGGAGATGACTGGGATGCTGAGATGAGAAGGTAGAGAACAGTACTTGCCATGAGAACCCGTAGCAGCTTAGTAGTGTCAGAACATTCGCTTTCCTGTGTTTTGCACGTCCGATACTTCATTTAACAAGGGATAGATCGCCCAAAAATGAAAATTCAGTCATCATTTACTTACCCTTGATTTTTTTTCTTCTGAACGATATATTTTTAAGGAATGTTTGAAACTGATACCCATCGACATCCATGGTATATTTTTTGGAAGTCAATGGATTTTAATGGATACTGGTTCATAGCTTCTTCAAAATAATTCTTTTGTGCTCAACAGGAGATAGAAACTCATAAAGGTTTAAATCTACATAAGGAGTAAGGGTATATTCACAAAGAACGCATGTTTGTGTCTAAAAATGTGCAATGTAGCAGTCACAAATGCTTAAAGTCTCCTTAAAAAAATCACTTTACATTACTGTGAGGGTTGTGTTTGGGGTTAGGGTAGGGGTAGACATAAATAACATAATTAAATGGGTAATTTAATAAATAATAGGAATGATACTTGGTATAATTGCTGTTTTTACATTAATGTGAGGGATGGGGTAGGTGTTAATAAAATAAAATGAATGGGTATTTGAATAAATAATATAAATAATTCTCATTAACTGCCAACCACAGCTGTATCCCTTCTAGCAAGAATCTCTCCTCGATCATGTTACCTTCGAATAAAACAAACATAGGCTCATTCTGAAAACGTACCCCTATATACATTTCTGGAGAAATGTATGGCTGCATTTCATCTTTAAAGTCAACGTTATTGGATGACATAATGCCGTTCCTTTTCTCAATTACCAGCTGACTGCTTACCTCCATGTGAACGGCATTTCCACTGTAACCAGTTTGTCTGGTAGCTCGACATGTACGTCAGCGAACTTGAGACACAGAGCTGAGTTGACCCTAACAACGGGGTTCAAGTCTGGTGAGGAACAGTTCCAGAAAGTAGACAAAAACAAATCCAAAAAATAAAACAAACAAGTAAATAACAGGGTGAGAATGTGGTAAAAATCAGGCGAGGGCTTTTCTTTTTCTGGATTGCTTTTGAAAACGCTTCGGTTGGGTTTAGGGAAGGGGTGGGCAAGTCAATCGGTGCTTTTTAAAACACTATTGGTTGGGTTTATGGAAGGCGGATGGTGGGGGGATTAGTCGGTTGGTTGGTGAGTCAGTCAGCCTTCTAGTGGATTTACGTGAGAACAGCAGGCGCGAGAACAGCAGAAATTTGAGGACTGAAAAAGCATACACAATGGCCTAAGGTGGATACGCGAAAACAAAGACTGAAAAAAAAAACGTAGCTCCTGGGAAGTATTTTGCTCTCTCCAGAAACATACATAGAGGTACGTAACCAGAATCTGCCTGGGTCGAATAAAACATTTATCATGCCAACCTGCAACTGTAAACATAAGCTCAAATTACTTGTCCGCCTCTGAGTTCTTTTAATTGGTCTGCTGCTATGGAACTGACATTGATGTGTGAGGCAACATGTAAAGATTTTAATTCATTTAACTTGACACAGTTAGTGTTTGCATAGAAAAACAATGGAAAAGTAGCTCATTGGAATGGAAGAACATGTTCTGTGTGAATGGCCCCTAAATAATATCTGTAATGATGATTAAGTTTTCATTTTTGGGTGGACTATCCCTTTAACAACTCGTCAAATATGCTTAATAATACAGTCACACTTCCATCATATAATTTAACAAAACTCAGTTAAAGAGACAGTTCACTCACAAGTAAATTCACTATTTACTCACCCTCAAGTTGTTTCAAACCTTAATGAGTTTTCTGATGAACACAAAAGAAGCTAGTTTGAAGAAAGCATTGACTTCCATAGTGGGAGAAAACAAATACTATGGAAGATACAATGGTTTCCAGAATTCTTCAGAATATCTTCTTTAGTGTACATCAGAATCTCAAACAGGGTTTGGAAACAGTGAAGGATGCATAAATGATGACAGAATTTCAGTTTCATGTGAACTATCCCTTTAAATCACTCTGGAGGCTTAAACAAAATAAGTAGAAGACAAAATGCCCTATTGAGGGCACAACATTTTTGCAGATTTGTGCAACCTCAGGCCTTGTGGCTTCCCTAGGGTCTACTGGCCGTCGCTCCGCGCACTTGCGGAGTCCGTTTTGCTCATGCAGTCTCTCAGGCCGTCCTTCAGCTGCAGCAGCTGCTCCGAGTGGCTCTCCAGTGTCCCGCTGACCTGCTGCAGGAAGCTGTCCGAATGTCTCTCCAGCTCACTGCGGATTCTCTCCAGGTCGTCTGCCAGCTCGCCCAATCCTCCGCACTGTCCCTCCACCTGGGAGATCCGGCTCTCCACCCCTAGAACCTCTTTCTGAATCCCCCGTGTGGTGGAGCGACAGCCTTGCAGCTCCCCGGCTAACCGTCTCCGCAAGCCCTGGAGCTCTGCCTTCAGCTGCACCAACCGGCGCTCCCCGGACCCCAGCACAGACGCCTGCCGCTCCACCAAATCCGAGATGCCCTGCACCTGTGTCTCCAGACGGCTCTCCCGTTCCCGCCAGGTGGAGTTCACCTGTCCGACCTCCCGTGCAAACAGACTGACCGAATCGCGCAGCCCCTTTAAAGTGCGGTTAACTGAGTTGACGTTGATCTTCAGGAGCGTGATCTCGCCCTGGATGGAGCCCTCTGTGTCCTCCTGGGACAACTGTGTTAGGAGGCCTTGTAAGGTACTGTTGAGATGGTCCAGTTTGCTCGAGTGCTCATTAAGACGGTCCGTCATCTTCTTCTCCGTGTCCTTGCAGACGTCGGTCTGGATGAGGGCAGTGTCTGGGCTTGAGGCAGGGGAGCAGGCAGAGGTGCAGAGGAGCTCAAGCACAGACATCTGCTTCTGCATCCCGTCCAGATCTGCCTCCACTCTTCTCCGAACACTGTCTATTTCTGTTTCTAGTGCGGGCACCACTTGTCCTTCAAGTAATGCTGGTGCAGTGGCATTGCTCAGCTCCTCCACGGCTACAAACAGACGTCTTTCCAGTGTCTTTAGCTTATCGTCCAAGACGGTCCTGAAGCCATCTAGTGAGCTGAAGCCTTGCCCGTCCAGATCAAGATCAGACGAGTTAAACCTGGCCTCCATGTCCAGCAGGCGGGTGTCCAGCAGGGTCTGTATGTGGAGCGTCTCGTCCGTCAGGTCCACCTGCAGCTGCCTCTGGGTCTCGGTCAGGCTCTTAACTGTGTCCTCCAGCTGGAGCATCCTCCGGCTCTGGATGTTAATCTGGTCGCAACAGTTCTCTGTCACCGTCAGACCCTGGATCTGTGCCTGCAGCTCTCCCAGCTCTTTCCTTAAGCCCGTCTCATGGCCATCCAGTGAGAGCTGGATCTGCTCTTGACCAGTTAGGTGTTCGTTATGACACTGCTGCTGCACCTGAGGACAGAACACAGGGAAACGTATTAGTTTTATGAAGCAGGACTGGCATGTTGTAGGTGCCAGTGTTTTACTGTACCAATGTCCTTTTTAACACAGTTCTTATAGCAGGGGTGTAAAATTCAGTTCCTGGAAGGCCGCTGCCCTACAAGATTAGTTCCAATCCTGATTCATCGGACATGATTAACTCAATGAGTTTGTACTGGTGTGTTTAATTAGGGTTGAAAGTAAACTGTGCAGGGCTGCAGCCCTCCAGGAATTGACATTAGCACCTGTGTCCTAAAGAAATGGAATGTTAAATGAGAAAACAATGGGCGTAGCTCTTGTTTTTTCTATTGCGAAGAGATAGAATTTTATTTCAGGAAAAGAGTTTTGGAGTTATTACAACCTAATGCTGCTTTCACACCAGACGTGGATGAAGTGTCAAGCACGAGTCATTTACATGTTAAGTCAATGCAAAGACACAAGTAGACATCCTGCGACACATTTCACACGAATGAAGCAGCGTAAAAGACGCAATTGCGAATGAAGAGAGTAAACTAAAAATGCTCACTATCACCAATGCTCTATTTCAGGGTTGCTCAACCCTGTTCCTGGAGAGCCACCCTCCTGCAGATTTCAGTTGCAACCCTGATCAAACACACTTGAACCAATTAATTAGGACCTGAACAGCACTTGATAATTACAGGCAGGTGTGTTTGATATGGGTTGCAACTGAAATCTGCAGGAGGGTGGCTCTCCAGGAACAAGGTTGAGCACCCTTGCTCTATTTAATATCGTGTAGTGTGATCACAGCATAACAGACACCAACTCTTCACCATTTCTGTTTTGTTATAGCGCTGACATACACAGATGAATTGGTCACCACAAAACTAGCAATGTGAGCTAACAAAATCATATGGTTTCACGTGTACTTTAAACCACTTGGACGACGCGACGGCAGCCATATTGCACCAGACCGCACACCACACACCAGCGGAATGGTGGAGAGGAGACAATTACGATATGGGGATTGTTAGAATGCCATGATGGACAGAGGCCAGTGGGCAAATTTAAACCCCTACTTTTTTCGAAGAACATCCTGGGATTTTTAACGACCACAGAGAGTCAGGACCTCGGTTTAACGTCTCATCTGAAAGACGGCACTCACTGAGCAGTATAGAGTCCCCTTCACTATACTGGGGCGTTAGAACCCACACAGACCACAGGTTGAGCACCCCCTGTTGGCTTCACTAACACCACAAACCTAGCTTTACCATGTGGTCTCCCATCCAGGTACTGATCAGGCACAGCCCTGCTTAGCTCCAGTGGGCGACCATGTGAGAGTTGCATAGAGCTAGCTGCCGCTAGCTGAAAAATAGCATTTATCAGCTGATAACAATATGGCCGCCAATATGTAGTGCATCCCTAACACATACACATAACCTTTATGCAATAAAAATTTTAGGTTAACTATGTCTGCATATACAAACGTACTTGATTGTAACTTTAACTTAATTTGATTGTAATGCAGCAATGTGCACCTGTTGTGAAGCTGCTTTGGACCAATTATGAATAGAGTAATTCTCTGAATAATGAATAGAATAATTCTCAGCGGTAGCGTACAGTAGAGAGAAGATATGACCTGTCTGATTCTCTCATCACAGTGAGTCTCAAGACCCGTCAGCCTCCTCTCAAAGCCGTCCAGCACATCCGCTCTCACGACGGACAGTTTGGAGTCCAGAAGCTCCTCAAGATGCCCCGGGACCGGTCTCCCTGTGGCCGTGTCTATCAGCCTCTTCAGGTGGCCATCGTGTCCCATCACCATACCTCGGATCTCGTCCAGCATGTGGCCCTTTGCCTTCAGTTCATCTTTGACCTCCATCACCCGTCCCACCAGCTCACCAAAACCCGGCAGGTTCTCGTCCCCATCTAAGCCATTGGGTGTGCCCTCTGGGATCAGCCCGAAGCCCACAGACGTGTCCAACAGCCGGGGGACGCCACCCAGCAGAGAGGTCAGCATCTTCTTGGTGTCCTCGCGGAGAGACACGCGCAAGCGATCCTCCATGCCAGTTACAAGCCCGTTCAAGCTGTCCAGGTCCTGAGAGAGTCTGCGTAGGGTTTCTTCAATGCGGTCCAAACGCTCACCTGTGACTCCTGTCTTTGGACCTGTAGGAAGGAGGAGAAAACAAACGCTTACATCAAATTTTCCTGTTGTAATGTAATGTAAACTCGGTTTTAAGTTTTGGAACTGAACTTGATGATGACGTTACACGAGGACACAAGAACGTAGTATATTGAGAAACAGCCAATGAAACTGAAACACTGGCCAATTTAGTGTTGGAGGTTTCATGGCTAAATTTGACCAGCCTGGTGGCCAATCTCTATTGATTGCACATTCCACCAGTAAGGGCAGTGCGTAAAGGTTTAATTAGCAGAGTAATAGCACAGTTTTGCTTAAAATATTACAACGCACACAACATCATGGGTGACATATCAGAGTTCAAAAGAGGAGAAATTGTTGGTGCGAATCTCGCTGGTGCCCCTATGACCAAAACAACAAGACTGTCTGATGAATCAAGAACCACAGTCCCCAGGCTTATGTCAGCATACCACCAAGAAGGATGAACCAAATCCAATGCTAACCCGGATTGTATCCAAAAAACATAAACCCACAGCTGCACAGTGTCAATTTACATATCCTTTGGTTACTCATGTCAATGCCAAACAGTGGTTTCAATAGTGCCAGCAGTGAAAATTGGGCTGTGCACAATGTGAAACATGTAATGTTTACTAATGAGTCCACCTTCACTCTCTTTCCCACATCCAGGAGAGTTAAGGTGTGGAGAAGCCCCAAAGAATCCTCCCACCCAGACTGTTGCATGCCCAGAGGGAGGCATGGGGGTGAATCAGTGATGGTTTGGGCTGCAACATCATGGCATTCCTCAGGCCCTACAGTATATCTGTGCTAGATGGATGCATCACTGCCAAGGACTACCGAACCATTCTGGACGACCGTGTGCACACAAATAGTTCAAACATTGTATCCTGAAGGCGATGCTGTGTCTCAGGATGATAATACACCAATATACACAGCAAGACTGGTGACAGAGTGGTTTGATAAACATGAAAGTGAAATTGAACATCTCCCATGCCCTGCATAGTCACCAGAGCTAAATATTATTGAGCCACTTTGGGGTGTTTTGGAGGAGCAAGTCAGAAAACGTTTTCCGCCACCAGCATTATGTAGTGACCTGGCCACTATTTTGCAAGAAGTAAGGCTCGAAATCTACCTGGCCACTGTGCAGGACTTGTATCAGTCATTCCCAAGAGAAATTGATGCTATTTTGGTCCAAAAGGATACTAATACATTATTGTGGCGTAAAACCAGGAGATTGAGTTTGTCCAACACCTGTATATAAACAAAGCACGAAAGAAAGAATGAAAGAAAGAAGGAATGTGTCGTTACATTACTGAAATCCCAGACAGTAAATATTTCAAGTCCTGCTAGAGTTGCTGAGTGTTGTATTGCTCATTTACCATAGCCGCTTCTTGGGTTTTCTGCTGGGGCGAATCCGCCAGGGAAGGGCTTGTGGTCGGGATGTCCTGCAGGCTCAGGCACTCTAGGATGACCCCTGGGGAAACCCTTCAGCCCGGGCCGGGGGAAAGAGCCCTTAAAGGGTGGCATCATGCCATCCGGGTCCGAGCTCGAGCCTTCAGCGCAGCTCTCTCCGGAGAAACCCGGACAGCAGCGCCATTCCAGCTCAGTGATGGTTTTATGGCCGATTTTGTACTGTGGTTTAAAGAGTGTGCGATACCTGCGGCAGAATAAACACACACTGAATGTCACAAACACAATGAACTTCACACTTAACCATACATCTGTCCTATACTGTACATCAGATGCAATTATATCAGTGAGGAGATTTACTTCAGGGGCTTTACCCACTGACATTCAGGCATAATAGGACTAGTGATGCAACATTTGTTCCGATTGGCTACAGAACAAACCACTGTTGTCCAATGACTTGCCTAATTATTCTTGCCTTGTAACTTGCTTAGTTACCCTAACTAAACTGCAAAAAATATCCATAAAGGGTGTCATGGTGGCACAGTGGGTAGTATGATCGCCTCACAGCAAGAAGGTCGCTGGTTCGAGCCTCGGCTGGGTCAGTTGGCATTTCTGTGTGGAGTTTGCATGTTCTCCCCGTGGGTTTCCTCCGGGTGCTCCGGTTTCCCCCACAAGTCCAAAGACATGGTATAGGCTAATTTGTCCGCAGTGTATGTGTGTGAATGAGAGTGTATGGATGTTTCCCAGGTTGAAGCTAGGAGGGCATCCGCTGCGTAAAACACATGCTGGATAAGTTGGCGGTTCATCCCGCAGTGGCGACCCCAGATTAATAAAGTGACTAAGCCGAAAAGAAAATGCATGAATGAATGAATGAAATATCCATAAATTAGCAGTTATCTGTATTTAGTGATTCATGGTTTTGTTTTCTGTTTATTAATGCTCTGAATTGCTTTATGGGACATATAGATCTCCCATTGATAATTGGAAAACAATTGGTAATTACAATACAGTGCTCAGCATTTATAAGTACACCCCTCACAAATCTATCTGTCAAATTCATATTTTTTATATGAATACTGTATCATATTTGTACATATACATTAGATTAGTCAGTACTGAAGTCAAATCTGGAGCTTATCTAATTAAATAACGCACGATAACGGTCCAAAAACTAGTACACCCACATTTATATGTTGTAGAAAAATATTGAATAAAACTTTTAAAAAAGAGGGAAAATCAAGTGAAGCAAAATACGTAAAAAATGTTGTTGAAATTTTTTAGGTTATAATTTATTTTTGCAAAATTTTGCTTGAATTTAATTGTATTTTTTTCAATTTCTAAATATGCTCAGTGACTAAAATATTGTTTTAATAATTATATCTGTTTGATAAATCTGTTATGCACCAAAAATACAATGCCTATATTCACTGAGAAATGGATAAAAATATTCATTTTCAAAATGGGTTGTTATGCTGAGCACTGTATATGATATTATCACAATATTAAGTTACAGTGCATCTGGAAATTATTCATAGCGCTTAATTTACTTAATTATGCTGAGCACTGTATGTTAATAAACAGATATTTTTCTTACAGTGTAGTTAAGTCTTTAAATGGCACTTTAAGCTGAAAACTGCAATATCTTTCAAAATAACTTGTAAAATACGTACTGTTATCATGGCAAAGATGAAAGAAAACAGTTTTTAGAATAAAAAAAAGTGTGTTATGTTTAAAAATGTGTCAAAAACATATGATAAACAGCACTCAGATGAATAATTTTGCCTTAAACTATATAAAAGTTATTAATTTTTCTTAAGGTGCATTTATGGTTTGGTTCAAACTTTTGATGAAAAGATGTAGATAAAAGAACAGAAAAGAACAGAAAAATAAAAATATGACTTGTTTACACAAGCATACAATACTATGTATAGATGATACAATATTTTATTATATTGTTTAACATTCAGATCAAAATGTTACATATTGTATGTCCACAATAGTTTAAATTAGTGTAAACGAGCTGTAATAGTAGGACTTTAACTTCAGATGAAACTGAAAACACAGATACACATGGATATGCAGACTGTGTAAACTGTTTGGCTGGTTGTAGCTGGTTTTGGCTAAGCTCCCAGTATAAGGCAAGGCTGGTCAAGCTGATTCAACTCTGACCAGCTAAGACCAGGCTGGAAAAGACTGGAAACCAATCTGGAAATGGCCCAAACTCCTCTAAAACCAGGCTGTTCGACCAGATAAAACCAGCCAACCATCCTAGCCTGGTTTAAGCAGGATTTTTCAGCAGGGACGTTTCCACAAAGATGGTTCATCATGAGAATAACGTGCTTCTGTTCTGTGAAAATACCACTAGAGGGCACCAGAAGAACACAATAAAACATGTCTGACTCCTTCAAACCTTACCAAATCATCTCATTTAAAGCAATCACTAACTGCAGTGTATAGTTTTTGAACAAGAAATAGTAGTGTAGGCTACTGTATTTATCATACCTGTCAACATTGGGATGTGAAAATAAGGGATTAATAATAAATTGGATTCAGGAGTGTTTGACTTACACGAGCACAGGGCATTTCTGTCCCCATATGCACTTGGTGGTGTACTCTGGTTTGACATATGTGGCCACTCCGTCTTGCATTACGCAGGTGACATTCTTCTGGACGACATATGCACAGTAGTTCCTGTTGAGAGGAAAGAGGCATGGAAACGTCAATAAAGGTCAACACTTCATCAGCTAATAGAAATATTGGTCACTGGTTCGAGCCTCGGCTGGGTCAGTTGGCATTTCTGTGTGGAGTTTGCATGTTCTCCCCGTGGTTGCGTGGGTTTCCTCCGGGTGCTCCGGTTTCCCCCTCAAGTCCAAAGCATGGTACAGGTGAATTGGATAAGCTAAATGTTCTGTAGTGTATGAGTGTGAATGAGTGTGTATGGATGTTTCCCAGAGATGGGTTGCAGCTGGAAGGGCATCCGCTGCGTAAAACATATGCTGGATAAGTTGGCGGTTCATTCCGCTGTGGCGACCCCAGATTAATAACTGAGCCAAAAATGAATGAATGAACGAATGTAAACAAAGATCTAAATGATTGTGACAATTATTGACCCCCAAATATATTTGGATATTTAAAAAAATAGAAATAAAAATAAAACAAAAACTATAAAATGCAAAAAAACAACAACAACCAACCAAAACAAATGTTTATACACCAAACTAAAAGCCTGGTCATGAGGTCACATGAGATGTTACACAGCAGAGAAAGATGTACAAATTAACTATCATCCAGTACGCAGGGAGTATACATTTCCATATATTCAAGGAACCCCAAATTTTATAAAAGTTTTTGGAAGAACCCTTCAGACAGTGTCTAATCTGTTCCAGTTTTATGAATTGAAACACGTCATTAATCCACATGGAGTGAGTAGGTGGAGCAGATGACTTCCAATGTAGTAGAATATGACGTCTGGCCAGGAGGGACACAAAAGCAACAAAATCTGCTTTGTATCGTGAACATTGAACTGACGAAGGAAGTGTACCAAACAGTGCTGTTAACAATTGATAAAAATGTATCACTTTCTGGCCCTCGGATCATACCTGTCAACATTGGGATGTGAAAATAAGGGATACACACAATTTTTTTTTTTTAAATCCCCATATTAAATATGTCCTTCTGGAGCTGTTTGAATGTAAATAAACAGTTAAACGGTCAGTAATACTTTTTAATATTATTATTTACAAAAGAAAATGTAATAGAATACATTAGCAAACAGTTTAGCTTATTAAAATTAGCCATTATAAAGAAATAGAATCAAGTAATTAAATCTTATTAATCTTTTCTTCACTGTATAACTCACATATTCTGAATAAAGAGCAGCGAATGAATCTCATTTATTTCGATTTTTTTTTGTTTGATTACATTAAATAACAGAGGAGTCTCTGTTATAAATAACAGAAGTTTGCATCGTTATGACGGCATTTGATTGCTTTCCTAACGTTTTATGCTCATTTAGGACAAAATTAGTTGTGTTTGAAAAAAAAAAACATCAAGATCAACATCTTTAGATGTTATTATTATTGATTATGTGTTTACGTCTGTTCAAACACGCACCCAAAACCCAGTATCCACTTTCACTACGCTTCAAATCGCATGTACAGAATCCGTTTGGGAAACAGCGTCTATTTATCACTATGGAGCGCGTCAGCTGACAGTCACGCACCGCTTTATGACTGTTTTGAGGATTTCACAGGAGGAGCGACGGCACCTGTAATGAAAAGGAAAGGGAATCCCGCCGTTTTTATGTTTATTCTAAAGCGTTTCATGCCTAAATAAAACTAAAGCAAAGAACAGATTCACATTCAAGAGCGAGGGGCGGCCCCTGGTGGTTCGGCGGTATAGGTTGCGTATAGGGAGGATCGGCTATTTAATGTTTATTGCCACCCGTTGGAGAACGACTGAAAATACGGGAGAAATATGGGAAAATACCTTTACGGGATGATAGTGGGATAGAACTGTAAAATACGGATAATCCCGGGAAATACAGGAGGGTTGACAGGTATGAATCGGATATTAGGCATAGACAAATATATTGCGATCGTGATTTTTCAAAAGTATTACTGTCACGGATTGGCCAGGCTCTCCCGGCACTCATCAACCCAGAGCAC
>CAIGQQ010005788.1:1224395-1258069 GCA_903798035.1 Danio albolineatus | reverse complement strand
TCACCTATACGTTTCACTATCCTCAGATCTCCGTCTGCTTCATAACAATTACATCGCTTTGTAAACGCTTATTTTTATTATTTGATGAGTCTCCCCATACAGTTTGATAGAGAACTTGTACCTGGAAGCCACTTAACAAGCAGATAAGTAGTCTAAACAAACAAGAAACGTCCTTATTTTTTTACATTTTTAAATTTTTTTAGTGTACCACAGTTCACAGCTGCTGAGATCTGATTTATGGCAGTCCGATGCTTTCAAACACAGTTCTGTTGAAGTGGCACATGCAAAACACACAAGGAAACCCACATTTGTCCATGAATATGCAGTGTATGGCCCACGTGCGCATGTGCTTTTACACACAGAGCGTCTCTGACCGAAGAGCAGTCATGCATTGCTGTCCTGATCTGGCATTTTCCCCCGGAGCCTGCAGCAAAACCCTCAGTCCTGCTGTTCAACAGAGGTTCTGCTTCAGAGATCTGGACTCTTACAATGCTTCAGTCGGTCACAGTGTGCGTAGAGTTCAGCGCGCCGACCCCTGACATTAATGAATCTAATTACAAGAGCGCTTACTGAACTAACCTGGGAAAGCGGCATGTCTTCACCTTACTATAAAGACTGGGTCACGCTTCATCTTAAGGTTCAGTTCTCTCTATAAACAAACCATTAATTAAGACTTTTGCCTCAGTAAACGTCTAATTTGCTGCTTATTAATAGGTATTAAGGTAGTAGTTGGGATTAGGTATTGGGTAGGATTAGGGATGTAGAATAAGATCCAACCCAGGCTCATTCTGATTATGTACCTCTATATACATTTCTGGAGAGCGCGAAATATGTGCCAGGAGTTACATTTTTTTGCAGTTTTTGTTTTTGCGAATCCACCAGAGACCGATGTGTACGCTTTTTGAGATCTTAAATTTCTCTCGCGAGTGCCATTTGCACCTGCTCCTCTCGCCAGGAATGGGCAGTATTCATGATACATGTATTTAAAATACGTATTTTAAATACAAAATAGTACTTTGTAATTTGTATTTTATGGATTTTTTGAAAATAAGTTAGTATTTTGCATCAAAATACTTTAGTGTCTTGTGTTTTTGTATTTTAAAATACTGTAAAATACTTTGTAAGAAGTCTACATTCGACACTGTCGATCGCAGCATACTTCTGGATAGGCTGGAAAACTGGGTTGGGCTGTCTAGGACGGTCCTCAAATGGTTCAGACCATACCTTGACGGGAGAGGTTACTATGTCAGTATAGGTGACCATAGGTCAAGGTGGCTCGAGTCCCACAAGGCTCAATTCTGGCACCTCTCCTGTTCAACCTTTATATGCTCCCTCTGAGCCAAATAATGAAAAAGAACCAAATCTCCTACTACAGCTATGCTGACGACACTCAGATCTACATAGTCTTACTGCCTAATGACTACAGCCCCATTGACACCCTCTGCCAATGCAGTGATTATATTAACAGATGGATGTGCCAAAACATCTTCTGTTAAACAAAGAAAAAACTGAAGTCATTGCGTTTGGGAACAGAGATGAGCCTCTCAAGGTGAATGCGTACCTTGGCTCTAAGGGTCAAACAACAAAAAATAAGGTCAAGAATCTTGGTGTGACTCTGGAGTCAGATCTGAGTTTCAACAGTCATGTCAAAGCAGTCAGTAACTCAGCATACTATCATCTCAAAAACATCGCAAGAATTAGATGCTTTGTTTCCAGTGAAGACTTGGAGAAACTTGTTCATGCTTTTATCAGCAGCAGGGTGGATTACTATAACGGGCTCCTCACTGGCCTTCCCAAACACACAGTCAGACAGTTGCAGCTCATTCAGAATGCTGCGGCCAGGATTCTGACCAGAACCAGGAAATCAGAGCACATCACACCTGTCCTCAGGTCTCTACACTGGCTCCCAGTTACATTCAGAATAGATTTTAAAGTAATACAACTTGTCTATAAATCACTAAATGGCCTAGGAGCTCAATACATTACAGATATGCTCACTGAATACAAACCTAATAGATCACTCAGATCTTTAGGATCATATAAACTTGAAATTCCAAGAGTTCAGTCATCATCTCTTCCAGAAATGATCAGATGTGCTCTAACATTAGGCACATTCAAATCAAGACTGAAAACACACCTGTTTAGCTGTGCCTTTACTGAATGAGCACTGTGCTACGTCCAACAGATCGCATTATTGTGTCTTTCTTTTCTTTTTCATTCTTTTATAACTTCTTTTAACACATTTTAATCATTTTTTATTATTATTTGTTTTTATTTTCTTATACTTTAAGTTTTATTTCTGTTTATGTAAAGCACTTTGAATTGCTACAGTGTATGAAATGTGCTATATAAATAAACTTGCCTTGCCTACATGATGACATCATAAAAAATGGGGCTTCAGATTGGTGCTTTCTCAGTTATTTGCATAGACTTGAGATCTGAACAGAAAATTGATTAAGAAGGTGGTCAATGCTTGGAGCACGAATGGAAATTATGCAACACATAAAGGGTTTAATTTTAACAATCTAGGCGCAGAGTCTAAAGCGCATGGCGTAAAAGCATTAAGCGTGTGTCCGACTCCACTTTTGCTATTTTAAGGACAATAAATGTATAGTCTGCGCCACGGCTCATGATCTAACAGAGTTGTGCTTATTCTCTTATTGAGTTAAGGATGTGTTTTGAGCATAATGTGCATTAAAACAAATATAGTCCCGTCTCGCATTTCCTTTATGAGTCAGTTGTGTCCTTCTGTCAGGGTTTGGGGTGGTAGGAGATGAAGCGAAGACCCAATTGCAGTAAATGAAAACTTATTTATTTAATAAAAGCAACAAGACTGAGACGCTGAGAACGAAACCTCACGCCGGAGACAAAACAAACACAGACACAAGGACCATAGCGCGCATTCAGGCCATGTCTGGACCTCACGCGCCCGCATCAAGCGAGAGCGTGCACTGTCTGAGCGCAATCAGAACGGCGCTCATACAATGACAAAGACCCGATGACCCGAGAAAACTCGAGCCGAGCACAACTTATATACACATGACATGGCTAGTGTCTGGACTCTGCCACCAAAACAAGAATTAACAGGACTGCATTGGTAGAATCCTGACACCTACCATGGCGCACTATTTGCATGGCGGGCTTAGTAGGTAGATAAACTGAATGGAAAAACTGAATGCTTTACTAGCAAGAAAACAGTTAAACAGACCATCTGCAGCAAGAATAAAGAATGAGCCTGCTTCATTCAGCCTCTTTACTTTCTCTTTACTTTGATGGAGTAGGGAAACGGTGTTGTACGCACTCCACTGAAGACACCCATCAGCTTTTATATTTAATTAGTTTGTTAAGCACAAAAGATTTGTTTTTAAAACTATTTCTAAATTCAGTTCTAATCTCCAGCAAAGGAATAAATGACAGTTAAGAGACGGTTGCAATTTCGTTGGCCACGCAATGGATGGAAGCACAATGGAAAGATATAGTACTTTATTCCAACTTATTGTCTGCATTACTTGGTTTCTACAGGGATTAAAGAGTTCATCTTCAACACAGGACTTTCTGTATTAAAATTTGTACAAAATGTATGCTAAAATGAATGAGATAATCAGTTTAATGGTGAAGGGATTGATCAAATACGCCCATTGATAGAATGTTTACGAAGAAATTAGGGGTGTCAAAATTAATTGATTCTTCGGTGCACCTGGATGCAGACGCGGACAATTCAGTAATCGGTTCAGTAATAGATCATAACCGGTTATTATGTACTGACGTCATTTATCTCATTTGCGCTATTAGCTTACTATGGCGAGGGAGGTGAACAGGAGTATTTACATTGCTTCAGTTACTTAAAAACTCAGAAACTGTGCACAATTTTTACAGTGTGTTTGTTTGCTGGACTTTCACTGACACAGCAGAAGTCTCTATTTCACTGCGATTTAGATAATGAAAGTACTCCTTTTCTCTCTCTCTCTGGCCCATCTGACCTGCTGGCGTTTTCCTCTCCTCTCTGCGGTTACAGCAATACTTCTGGATACAGACACAAGTGCGTGTCTGCAGAGTTTTCTCCTCCGCGTCTATCACGGATCAGCTGTGATCGCTGCTGCCATCAGTGTTTATCATCGGTGAACAGCGCCAGAGCGTTAGAGCCAATCGCAGCCCTTCCTGTTGAGCGTGTGACCAACCATAGGGATGTAAGAACGAACTCACTAGACAAGGCTAAGAAAGTGAGTGGGATATTTACATTAGTTTATTTGCTATAAATGCTGTTATGTTGTTCTGTGCATGTACCTTTTTTAAAGGTACAGTTTATATATCTGACTGCTTGTATTAAAGGACAAAATTGTGTTACAAATAGTATATAAACATATTTATACATTTTAATACAAGAATTATTGTGACGTGAAGAAAATTTAAAACTGTGTATGGAAAGCCTCGTTAATGCACCGTGATGCACCGAGATATCCAATTGAACAGAATCGATGGCATGATAATCGTAACCGAACCGAACCTCACACCTCTAGAAGAAATGTCATGCTCCCTTGTAAAAGTATTTTGTAATTTCAATATATGTATATTCTATACAAATACTGTATTTTATTATGATACATTTCTGGCTGCTGTATTTTGTAGTTTATTTTGATACATCTAAAACTGAGGTATTTTGTGTCAAAATACATTTTAATGTATTTTTGCCCACCCCTGCCTCTTGCGTTAATCCACCAGGGGCTGCTGTTGACTGAATGAATGACTCACTGACGGACCAACCGACCATTAACTCCACCCACCCCCTTCCCTAAACCCAACCGATAGTGTTTGAAAAAGCAATCCAGAAAAAGAAAAGCCCTCGCGGCAGCCTGATTTTTACCACATTTTCAGATTTTACCACATTCTCACCCTGTGATTTACTTGTTTATTTTATTTTTTGCCTTTTGTTCTGATCTTCAACTGACAATAATAAACTTTGCAAGTATGTCAACTTACACTAACCATAACCCCAACCTAACAGTCTACTTATAATCTATTGAGAATTGCAATGCAACTTAAATTCAACAAAATGCGGGGACCATCAAAATAAAGTGATACCCAAAAGTGTCTTAAGTTGGATTGGTCGAGTAACGGATCATTTCCACATTTTGCGCTTACAGTCCCAACAGAAATGACCTCTGTGACTTGTTTCTTCAATTTAGGTGGCATTAAACAGAGCTGTGCAATGGGAATGCAAATAACTACACGCAGAAGGCTGGAGATTTTCTGCCTGCGAGTAACGAAAAACAGACCCCAGCGTTTGTTTGTGAGGTGAACGCACACTTGGAAGAAAAAGGACAAGCTCTGTAGTCATGTAAAATGAGTCCAGGTGTCCAAACCTTCCACGTGTAAACACATGAAACCCAATTCAACCTTATCTACACGAGTGGAATCAATCAATATCAAATGAAGTCAACAGGAAGAACAAGAGAGTCACAGATGAAGCGCTGTTTCTGTCAACAACGGTTAAAATAAAATCATGTTTAGCAACAATGCGAACTATTCCAGGCATCTGCATTTGGTCATATGAAACAAAGTAGCACATAAGGCTGCTTGGACTGCAGTACAGTGACTCTTGAAAGGACAAATTAACACACTGTCAGGCATGTAAAGTGATCTAAGAGCCTCCTGTGATGTGTTAAACAGTGCCTATGATCTGTTTGGTGCATATGAAAGATGAATATTAGCTCCGCCGGCTGATTTCCAAAACCACAAAGACCACACAGCATGAAGAAAACGTGTGTTCATCTGTCAGAGGAATGGTGTAGAGAAGCGTTTGGGGCTATTGGAGATATCTTTCACCTGGTGTGTCCTCTATGTATGTAGGAAGCATCTCAGCGCAGCGGTGAAAACAACCCAGGCTCATTCTGAAAACGTAGTCCTATGTATGTTTCTGGAGGCTGTGAAATACGGCCTGGGAGGTACGTGTTTTTGCACTTTTTGTTTTCGCAAATCGAGAGGCCGCTGTGTCTCGCGAGTGCCATTCGTGCCTGCTGTTCTCGCTTAAACCCACCAGAGGCCGCTGTCAACTGACTGAATGACTGACTGACTGACCGACCAATCGACTGACCCACCCTCCTCCTTCCCTAAACCCAACCAAAATTTTATCGATTGAACAACCAACACACTTCCCTAAACCCAACCAACAATTTTCAAAAAAGCAATCCAAAAAAAGAAAAGCCCTCGTCTCATTTTTACCACGTTTTCAGATTTTACCACATTCTCACCCTGTTATTTACTGGTTTATATTACTTCTTGGATTCTGTTTTTGTCTTACCTGCTTTCTGGAACCGTTCTTCACCAGACTTGAACCCCGTCATCATGGTCAACTCCTCTCTGCGTCTAAGTCCGCCGACGTACATGGCGAGCTAATGACAAACTGATTGCAGAGAGAAAGTCGTCCCCACAGAGATAAGCGGTCAGCTGGTAAGCGCGAAAAGGAACGGCGGCATACCGCCCCGTATCGTCCGTTTAAAAAATTTAACGCATCCATATGTACCTCTGGCTACATAATGTATGGTCTCCAGTAAAGTACATAGGATTACATTTTCAGAATGAGCCTATGTTGGATGAAAACCAATGTGAACGGGCCTAGCACACATACCTGGGGTACACCACATGAAAAACAGGTTGAGTTTAGGTATTGAGTAGGTTTAGGGATGGATTAAGGCTTTTATAAGTGCTAATAAACAGACAGTTTATGTTAATAAGACACTAGTTAATATGACCTGACAAAAGTCTTGTCGTCGATCATAGCTACAAGAACAACAAATAATAATTTGATCTCTAGTTGATCATTTAGAAAAGGGGCAGAAGATAGATTTTTCTGATGAATCATCTATTGAACTGCATCCCAATCATCACAAATACTGCAGAAGACCTACTGGAACCCATATAGACCCAAGATTAGAAAGTTTAGGTTTGGGGTTACATTCAGTATGGGGGTGTGTGAGAGATCTGCAGAGTGGATGGCAACATCAACAGCATGAATAATTAAGACATATGTGCTGCCCATTACATTACAAACAACAGGAGAAGGCAAATTCTTCAGCAGGATAGCGCTCCTTCTCATACTTCGGCATCCACATCAAAGTTCCTGAAGGTCAAGGTGCTCCAGGATTGGCCAGCCCAGTCACCAGACATGAACATTATTGAGCATGTCTTGGGTAAGATGAAGGAGGAGGCATTGAAGATGAATCCAAAGAATCTTGATGAACTCTGGGAGTCCTGCTAGAATGCTTTCTTTGCCATTCCAGTTGTTCCTAAAACTTGGATAGGCAACAATTCTTTTGACCGGTAGTGTAGAGAATTACTACTGTAACTAAAGTGTTGCCTACAGAAGCGTTAAGCTGCCACCCAGGTAAAAAAAAAAATCTGCGCTTTATCACGTTTGTACAATATACTTTTCACGTTCATACAATATAATATCACGTTTGTACAATATACTTTTCACGTTCTTACAATATAATATCACGTTTGTACAATATACTATCACATTCGTACAATATAATATCACGTTTGTACAATATAATTATCACGTTCGTACAATATAATATCATGTTTGTACAATATAATTATCACGTTCATCCAATATACTATCACATTCGTACAATATAATATCACGTTTGTACAATATAATTATCACGTTCATACAATATAATATCACGATTGTACAATATAATTATCACGTTCATCCAATATACTATCACATTCGTACAATATAATATCATGTTTGTACAATATAATTATCACGTTCATACAATATAATATCACGTTTGTACAATATACTTTTCACGTTCTTACAATATAATATCACGTTTGTACAATATACTATCACATTCGTACAATATAATATCACGTTTTTACAATATAATTATCACGTTCGTACAATATAATATCATGTTTGTACAATATAATTATCACGTTATTACGTGAAAACTTTATTGTTCAGGCTACGTTTACCTGGTGCGATCAGAGCGTGAGAAAATGTCTCGTTTTACAGAATTAATTAAGTTCCTTCTCAGTGTCGGCATGCTGATAACAACATTGTCCAAGCTAATCAGTAGCTGCAAAATTTCCCCATTTCTCAATCCAAGCATAAAATAGAACTTAATTAATTCTGTAAAACGAGACATTTTCTCACGCTCTGATCGCACCAGGTAAATGTAGCCTAAACAATAAAGTTTTCATGTAATAACGTGATAATTATATTATACAAACATGATATTAAATTGTACGAATGTGAAAAGTATATTGTACAAACGTGATAAAAATTTTTTTTACCTGGGTGGCAGCTCTACGCTTCCGTAGTTGCCAATGTTTCCATCCAACAATTTAAATGCGCATAGCAATGTAAGCTATACTAAATACTTAACAATACTGCCTACAACTATGTGTACACCTGTTCATTGTCTTCTACATACTGCTGTCAACATTGCCAATTGTACATTGTTTTGTTTCTTTTTGGCAGTATGTTGTTGTATGTTGTATTTTGCACTGTCGTTGTATTTGCACTGTCTGTTTTGCACTCTTTGGAGTCAGCACCTAAGCTTTTCACACACCATAGCACATGTGCTGCTGATGATGTGACAATAAAAGTGATTTGATTTGATTTGATTTGAGCGGGCCCAGTACATACACCTGAGGTACACCACATGAAAAACAAGTCTCAAGCAGACCACCCACTGCTTATTCACTGACCACCTGATGCATATCACGAAGAAATCCGTACAGGGCTGATTAATTTAATTTAGCTTCAATCAGAACCCTACAGCAACGCAAACTTTAAAGGGTTTTATCGCTGTAATCATTAGATTTTGGAGGTTGGAAGTTTGCGGTTTCAGATTATTTAAAGATATTCAAATTGTAGTAAATCGAAAAAGATTATGTGGCTACGTGTGACTAGAGTGAAAAATGCAGCTAGCTAAGGATTTGGCTTTGGATTTTCATAATCTAAATATAAATGGCCGTCATTGTTTAAAATGACCCTCGCCGCCCTTGATTACTGCACAGGCACGTCAAAAGCTTTTAATGGCACTTAAAGCTTACAGTCGTGAGATGGAGTGGTGCCAGAGTTTTCCCTCGTTCTCCATATAAATATCTCCCTTCATTTTTTCTTCTCATTGTCTTCTCTGTCTCGTCCACTTTCTCGCTCGCGCTAATGGAAGCAATCTTTCATCGGCCGCTGGGTTCAGTCATTGGTCATGCCTTGAAGAGTCGCTCTGGAAAGGTACAGGCTACTGACAGTATAAATATGGAGATACGGGATCCATTAAGCAAAGAAAGAGGAGATGCTACAGTACACGTTATCGAACAATGGGATACATTTAGTACGATATCCATGGACCAGAATAGCCAAGAGAGTTCATAGACCTTCACTCCAGCTAATTTGACCTGCTCTCATGCACAGTGTTCAGAGACACGTGCAGAAATAGATGCCAAATGGATCTGAGCTATTTTCAACTTAATCACTATATGACCGCATCTGTGGCAGCATCTCAGTTACCATGTATAACTTGAGTTCTAGAGGGTTTAAAGGGATAGTTCACACAGAAATGACAATTCTGTCATCATTCACTCACCCTCAAACCTCTATGAGTTTCTGTTACGACTTTAATTTGCAGTGACTTTGTGGTAAGTTGGTGGCAAAATAGCAAAAAGACAACCGAATAATACAAATAAATAAATAAATAAATAAATAAGTGAATTTATTTACAAAAGTGAAAAGTCAAATAGCAAAAATATTATATACAAGTTGGAATCTCACAAAAGAAAATAAATCAAATTAATAAATGTTATGAATGGGGAAAATAGAATTTCAAGTGGCGCCAAATAAAAGAAGGCAATATAACAGCAACCCCAAAACTAGCTGAAAATTACTCTCTAAACTACCTAATAGAAAATAAACAAACAAATCATCTTCAGCGTATGCACGCTCTATCTAATACTACTCTTCTAACAAAATACACGTTAAAAAACTTAAAGCGAGTGGCGCTCACTTCTAAACTAGCGTGTTTAGACAGTGGAGTTTTTTGAGTGTTGCGTGGTGTATATCACGTGACACCTAACTCCTCGATTCCCAGGGGAATTCGGACACCAAAGATCAGGGATCGTGGAATACGCACATACATGACGGTCGGTAACAACGCACCAAAAATGTAACAAGATCAAAATCCGAAACTCTAAAGTCACATCAACATCATGACTCACAACACAAGCCAAAACACACACAAAAAGGCAAGCAAGAGAGAATGAGCTTTTACCCAATTCCCAATTCTGGGTGTAATACGGACTAAACCAACTACTGGGTTATTTTTTTTTTTTAATTCAATTTATAGGACCGAGTTTGGGTTTGTCCAAAATGTCCATTTTATCCAATTCGGGTTTAAATACCCCAGCATTTCTTAGAGTGTATCTTTAGTTACAGGTGTTCAGCAGTCTTCAAAATGTGTTTGAGGGTGAATAGTGAATCGTTTTTGGTTGAACTCACCCTTTAATAGCAGTGACGTTTGTGTATAGCACTTAAAAAGTACTTCCATAAAATGATTCATTACTGAAAATTAGTTCCTATTGTCATTTTGTGATGGGACTGCCGGAAGGAGAATCTCCCTAGAGCTCATAGACTGCACTGAAATGTCCTCACAAGGACCCTTATGGTCATGCAGGGTCAGTTAAGGTTGCAGTTATAAAGTATGGCCTCTGATATGCCAGTTGTCCACTAATGGCTAAACAGCAGCTCTATGTTCATCTTTCATCCAGCTGGACAGACTACAACTTCTGTTTCCACCTAAAGCCTGTGGTTTAATACTGTCAAATAAAAACAAACAGTATTAACTCAAGCTCAATAACTACTAAGTAACTTTAAATTAATTACACTTGGTTACTTATGGTTAGGGTCAGAATGTTGGCTAGGATTAGATGCATGTAATTATACATCATAAATTAGGTAACACTTTAATTTAAGGTGACCTAGTTACACATGTTCCATGCACTTACTATAGTAATTACAACGAATTATGCATAACTACATGTAACTAACCCTAGACCAAACCCACATTCTAACCCCAAACAGTGATTATACATGTAATTAATTAATATTTTTCAGTATAGTTAAATGAACAGTTGCACTGTAACTATGTTACCTTAAAATGAAGTGTAACCATTAGTTATATTTATTATAGAATGTACATGGAACATGTAAAACAATTTTAATGAAAAAACAATTTCATTAAAAAAAATAATTATCTAATAATAAATAATTGATCTAAAACTATGCACAGTAGCCTGTCCAGGCTAAAGGTCTCTCGGATTACTAGTTAACCACACAATGTTAGAAGACTACGTCGAATAGTTCGGACTGCTGAGCGAATCATTGGTACATCCATCCCTACTCTCCAATAACTGTACTTATCTAGAGCGAGCAGAAGGGCTGCCAAAATCACTCTGGACCCCTCACACCCAGCACACTGCCTCTTTGAGCTGTTACCTTCTGGTCGACGCTACAGAGCACTGCGCATCAGAACAGCCCGACCCAGAAACAGTTTCTTCCCTCAGGCAATCCATCTCATGAACACTTTATGATAATAATCATGGAACCAACATCACTACTTGCTATACACTTTTTACACACACACACACTTATTAAACAACACACTTTACATGCCAATTTGCACATTACAGCTGCACAAATAATGTTGTATATAGTAATATGCCTGTACATACACTTGTCCATTTGTATATTTGCATTTAACACTTACTTCTATTTTTAAAATATATTTATTATGTGTTTTTTGTCCTCTCTCTGTAATTCTGTTGTACTGTAGAAGCTCTGTCACGAAAGCAAATTCCTCCTATGTGTAAACATACATGGCAATAAAGCTCTTTCTGATTCTGATTCTGATGTTATTGTAAAAATGATAATCAAACCATATAACCAAAAATAACCATAAGCAAAAGAAAGCAGGTGAAAAACATACCGTTAGGCCCATAATCTGTTCTGTTCAAAGAATAGTTAAAGCAAAACCGGCAACCGCTGCTGCTTACAAAAAGACACATTTTAAAAACATCCAGAGATTTTGGAAGCCGCAGGACTGTGGGTGCACGAGCATCACTTTTTGTCCAGTCTATTTCAAAGACAATTGATCACAGCAGTTGAGTTGTTCAGATACGCTTGCTTCGCACCAGGAAATGGGAGCTTTCATGCTTTTTAAACAGTCGTGCATCACATCACCTGTGCACGCGAGTGATCGTCCTCTCATTCGGTATTCACCTGCTTTCTTTTGCTCACGCAAATGCAATTTTAGTCGGTCATGTTGCTTCTCGATTCTAAGATGTCATTCGCACGCATGTAGGGCCATCTTTTTTGTTGAATCTTGCTTTTAAGAAAACTATGATTTAAAAATGATCTTCAACCAGCCAAAGTGGCTAGCAGGAGTGTCTGTCTAACCCGCCACTGCTGAAATCTACCCACATTTGGTGGGTTGGTGGATGTTAACGTATAGCCCTGATTATATATATTTGTAAATATATTTGTAATTGTTTTGTATGTTTTGTTTTCTTTAGTACATGTTAAAAGTTCCTAAAATCAATAAAGTGTTTTTTATATTGCTTAAAATGTTATACTATGTAAAATATAAATGGCCAAGATGATCGTGTTTAGAGTAGAAGCAGTAGCGGCTCAGTTGACGGGTCACTAAGGACAGATCAGGCAGATACATCATCACTGCCAACATTCACAATCTGCATTTGATACCACTGCCATTTCTGAATTCCTAGATGCCAACAGGTCTTTGATGTGGGTTTCCCAACAAGCCCACCGCCGTTCTATGAGCTGGATTCAAAATGGCCCTGGAGCAAAACTGCAATATTGTTTTTAATATATTTAAACCAACATTCTTTCCCAAATATATCTCATTAGATTTAGTCTTTCAGTTGCCAAGATACTGTATATGTTAGACTAATTTAGTAATGTATTCTTAAACTTTTTCTAAGCACATTTGTGTGGTCATGCATTGATGTTGGGCAAGAAGGTCTATCTCTCAGTCTCTACTTCACCTGAAAGGTGCTCAATAGGGTTTGGGTCAGGACCTAGGTCATGTTTTGAACTAAAACCATGTTTTGTATGGAGCTTGCTTTATAATCTCGAGAAATCCCCATTTACAAACTGTTCCTGCAAAGATGGGAGCATGTAGTTGTCCAAAATGTCTTGGTAAATTTATCAATTCGATTAATTTAATTGGCCGATTTAATTTACAAAAGTACAAAGAACCAATTTTCCAATCTTTTCAGCGAGCAGATGAAATGTTTCTGGAAATATAAACAAATTTAGATTTTAATGGCTGCAACACACACCAAAAACAGTTGGAACAGAGGCACGTTTAACACTGTTTCACCTCAGCTTTCTTTTCAATACAATGTTTCATTATCTGGAAATTGATAATAAAAACTGTTAAAGTTTTACAAGCAAAATATTTTGTCCAGTCCTCCATAATACAAAACATCAGCTGCTCAACAGTGAGTGGTCATCATTATCTGCTTCTTCTTTTCACAATGAGTCATATATTTTCAATAGGAGACAGCTCTGTACTGCAGAAAGGCGAGTCAAGCACATCTAGTCTCTGTCTATGAAACTACACTGTTGTAGCACATGAAGAATGAGACTTGATCTAATAATCATAGACTTACCATGGAAGCAACCCAGGGATCATTCTGGAATGTAGCCCTATATACATTTCTGGAGAGTGCCAAATACGTCCTGGTAGGTAATTTTTTTTTTTTTTTGCAGTTTTTGTTTATGTAAATCCGCTGTGTAAACTTTTCTCTCTGCTGTGTATCTCAAATTGCCACTCTCAGAGTGCCATTCGTGCCTGCTCTTCTCGTGTAAATACACCAGAAGCTGCTGTCGTCAGACTGACTGACTGATCGATCGACTGACCCACCCTCCTCCTTCTCTAAAGCCAACCGATAGTGTTTTGAAAAGCACAGATTGACCAGCGCCCACCCACTTCCCTAGACAAACTGGTAACAACAAGAAAGCTGTCCACACAGAGGTAAGCGGTCAGCTGGTAAGCATAAAAAGGAATGCCATCATAGCGCACGGAAGTGTTCAATTTAAAGACGAAATGCAGCCACGCGTACTTCTGGCTACATAATTCGCCATCTCCAGAAATGTATATAGGGCTGAGCCTGTGTTACATTCAAGATGTCATCTTGATTGGAGTAAGTGCCCCTGTATTCTGCCAATATATGCCTCCATTTCAGTGATACTTATACAGGGTACAGGCATTTTTCATACTCATGTCGTTTGCTCTGCTGTTCCCTGAACCGTGACAGATGTTTGCTTTTGCATCTGTTGCTCATGAAAGTCTAGATAGTCTCTTTGAACTTTGAGATTAGGATCTCAAGGTTTGTTTTTGTCTCAATGTTTATGCAAGCTGAAATACTGACTCCTCTAAGCCCAGCACACATCTCCACTGTGTTCTTAAAGATCTAAGATCATCTCAGGTCCTGAGGACCAGCAGCACCACTACTGCACACAACTAATGTGGCGTTTCTTGAAGAAGCAGCCGAATGTATTGAGTTGTGGTGGTTTTTCTAACCCAGGCTCATTCTGAGAACGTAGTACGTTTCTGGAAGCCGTGGAATGCGTACGTCTTTTTGCACTTTTGTTTTCGCGAATCCACGACAGGCAGCTGTGTATGCTTTTTGAGATCTCTAATGTCTCTCGAGAGTGCTGTTCGTGCCTGCTGTTCTCGCATAAACCCACCAGAGGCCGCTGTCGACTGACCGTTTGGCTGACTGAATGATTGACTAACTGACCAGTCGACTGACCCACCCTCCACCTTTCCTAAACCCAACCAACAACTTACAAAAAACCTATCCAAAAAAAATAAAAGCCCTCTGTTCATTTTTACGGGCGCCACGGTGGCGCGTGAGTAGCACGTTCGCCTCACAGCAAGAAGGTCGCTGGTTCGATCCCCGGTTGGGGCAGGTCCCGGTTGGGCCAGTTGGCATTTCTGTGTGGAGTTTGCATGTTCTCCCCGTGGTTGCGTGGGTTTCCTCCGGGTGCTCCGGTTTCCCCCACAGTCCAAAGACATGTGGTACAGGTGAATTGGGTAAGCTAAATTGTCCATAGTGTATGTGTGTGCGAATGAGGATGTATGGATGTGTTTCCCAGAGATGGGTTGTGGCTGGAAGGGCGTCCGCTGCGTAAAACAAATGCCGGATAAGTTGGCGGTTCATTCCGCTATGGCGACCCCGGATTAATAAAGGGACTAAGCCGAAAAGAAAATGAATGAATGTTCATTTTTACCACGTTTTCAGAATTTACCGTGCTCTCACTCTGTTACTTTCTGGTTTATTTTAGTTTTTGGAGTCTGTTTTTGTCTTCCCTGACAAAAAAATTTGGCACAAAATAATGAGGCATTTTACACCCAACCATAAAGCTCCCATGTATCACTAATCCACCTGCTTATCATAGACTGCTTCAAAACACTTTTATTTGGATACTCTATGACTGTTCCTTGACTTTTATTTTACGTCTGTCCAATTTTTTTAGAGAGTGTTGCGTGCATTGAAATCAAAAATTAGTTTATATTTTCAGAATACTATTTAATTGCTTACTGAAATCTATTTTTTTGTACGTTTTCAATTAAATAAAAGGTCACACTTTATTTTGATGGTCCGTTTGTTGAATTTAAGTTACGTTGCATCTAATTCTTATTAGATTACAAGTAGACTATTAGGTTGGGGTTAGGGGTAAGATTAGTGTTTGTTGATATGTACTTGTAAAGTTTCTTATAGTCAGTTAAATGTCTGTTGAATGTCAGTATCTACAGATATTAAGTAGACAGTCTATTAATACTCAATTGGACCATTAAAATAAAGTGTTACCAAATAAAATAAAATATAATCTAATAATATCAGATTCTTTAAAAAGTGCCAACTTTTCTGACATTCAGGCTGTAATTAGAAAGTGTTGTGTAAAATTCTTAAAAATGATGCATCTGAAAATGCAGTCGCTGCTGTCAATACATTGTTTCTCTCTCTCACACACACACACATGCATTGAGTCAGAAATGGTAACTTTAAACCCACAGTAAACTTTACTTACTTATGATGCCCCATTGGTTTCCCAGGATTGTGCTGCGGGACGCTTCCAGACTTGTGTAGATTGTATCTATATGGACTTCCATAGAAAGTTCCTTTGGCATCAGTTGAAGTCAATAGCAGTGTGACCAACAGAAGACCCCCAAATGCGAAAATCCGCCTCATCTTTAAGCAGCGGAGCTTAAAACACCAGCAGAAAAAGCCATAAAGTGGAACAGAATAGAAAGCAAAAGCTGTGGAGGATAAGCAGGGGAAGAAAGAAGAAAAAGTCAAGCCAAGTCAGCTGGGCTTTAGAGTCCGGAGGTTGTGAAGTGTTTTCCTTGTCGAGTCCCACAAGGTTTCTCTGAGCACTGATTCAGTTGTTGGCTGGCAAACGGCGCTGCAGTCGAAACATCTGCCGTTCTGGCATCATCCTGCCCACTTCAGCAATCAGACAGACAGATGGACAGACAGCAGCAGAAGCAGAAGCCAGAGACTGAACAGGAGTCTGCGCTGCTCTGATGCCTCTGTCAACAGTGGGCCGCGTGAGCTCTGAGGGGGACGCCTGCATTTGCATATCCCTCCCCAAACCCCGGGCTGAAATGAGACCCAGCAGGCGACAGCAGGGGTGAACCCGTTCACTTCGTGTTTCTCCCAAGCCCCTTAAAAACAAGAGCGTGCTCAGAAAACCCGAAGCCACGCAAAAAGCGTCGCCCTGCTTGCTCGGTTCACAGCGGTTTTAATCCGTGTAAAAGTTAGAGCAGGATTAGGGGTATTTTCTTTGGTTCCTCTGTGCCAAATCTCCACCCCCTTCATTGACCTCAGCCCATAACCTCCTCACGTGCCTGCAGCCATAAATCTACAAACATTTCTTCAGTGATTTCGCTTCATTTCTGCACGACCAAAAGCAGGCTCCATCTCAGTGTAGGGTAACGCTGTATTTTACAGCATCCTTGATACAATCGCACATTTAATTAATGGGATGGGGTCCAGAGTGTATTTCTAAGGCTTGGTTGTGTTTCCAAGATGCAAAGCAATGTGTGCTCATGCTTCATTTGTGAAAAACCATGTTACTTTTTCATATCTCTTACTTTGATTATATACAGCTACTCAGCTAACATGAAAATGGCTGTCATATTTCTTAGTTCCTCCGAAAGCTCGCCCTTATGAGGCTCTGATTGGCCAGCTAACATAATGTGCTCAGATTAGTGGATCAGCTTCATGTCACCAGCAAGCGTCCTGCTATAACATTACAGCACGTCTGGCCATGCCCCTTCACTGCACGGGATGTATGAGTGTAACCTGATGGGTTTATGACATCATTAACCAAGATGTATTTTTTTGTAGTCTCCAAACTTCATTCGCTGTAGGCTTCGCTAAGCTAACTCTGTAGTAGCAATGTCTTCCTTTGCATTGAACTTTGAGCGTCTTACATTCAGAGATGTTGTTCATGTTCACACAGCTACATTACACATCAACTACAGTTTAAAATCTGATATCGTAGTGGGCCACACCTTTAAAGGGTCACGAAACCCCCCAGTCTCAGCGTGGTGTTTTCACACCTCTAGTTTGGAAAAGCTCAGTAAAGTGGGTGTGTCCAGCTCTGTTTAGGTGGGAGTGTCGGGGAAGGGCAAAGAGGGAAGTTTTTGCATAAAAAGGGAGTTTCCATTTGTGCACGCGCTCATTTTCACACAGACTGTGTTTACATGGACATCAGTAATCGAATTATTTGCCAAATTATTAATTTGTTGACTTTATCGGCACTTTCTCTTTATTTTCGGATTCGCGTGATGGGCGGGGCTTCTGTCCTTGTTTTGGTGACTGTAGCTTTATTGCTAAATGGCTAACAGGGGTTTTATAGAGAGAATAACTGTTTTATGTGCTTTATGAAGGCTGATAAACAGCGTTGATTCGTTTGGAGTTGTGTCTGAGTCCACTAGATTATTTCAGAGGTGCACGGAGCTCTATGAGTTCATAAACTCCTCCAGAAACTGAACCTGGATGATGGAAGCTTTCAGCGGTGCTTCTGACTGAGCCGAGCCGAGTTTGATGAACTGTTGTGGGCAGAAGGATTTTCCCTTGGGACACCAACAACAGGCGCTACGTCATAATCACACCCCCACAAGAGCAAGCTCCTGATTGGTTAACGCGGCGCGAACGTCAGCTGAAGCTCATTTTCATTTCATTTTCAAACTGAAGCGATTCGTGCGAATTGCGCGTATCGCGCTGCAGGATGGCTATTCGCGCCTTTGCATTGACTTAACATGTAAATCACTCGCGCTTGATGCGTCTTCCGCGTCTGCTGTGAACGCAGCATAACAGGTACAATCTTCGAAGTGATCATGAATATTAATGAAGCTGCGCCGCTTACACAATAGAGCGCTCTGGTTGGTTTGAACCAAGTCTATCTCATGAATTAATGCTGTACACTCAGAGACGTCAGAATGTTCTGGCCGGGACAGAAGTCCACTCCCCACGCTGGAATACACGCAAGGATCTCATCGGCGTGGTGCAGCTTCAAAAATTCGTTTCAAACTGGAAGAACGAATTTGCTTGAAATAATGCAAAAACAACCAATTTTCACTTTTTAGTCAATTATATGTGTCATAATAGTGTTTATAGCAGCGTGGGACACATATATGACTGTCAACAGCTCAAAAATGTGTTTTGGTGTTTCGTAGCCCTTTAATGTTAATTAACAATACTCCAAAATATGATTTCTGCTGTTTGTTCAAATTACTTATTTAAAATGAGCTGAACCAACACAATTCTTGAGGTTTTTTGGAGATCACTTCATTGATTTATGTTCAATCCATTCAATTCAGCTTTAACTTAAGCTATTTGTGTTGAAACAACATGAAGGAATTATGTGGAACCCTGCATTTTTTACAGTGAACACAGGGTTACAGTCGAGATTTGTGTTTGGTTTTGGTTATTAGACGCTGTTATGTATAATTTACTGCTGTAAATCTAAGTGTGTGTGCAGGGTGCGAATTACAGGGGGTTTGGGGGGGAATGACCCCCCTAATTAACGCTTGATGCCTTCTGAAGGAGGTCAAAACACGATGTACAGTATGGGGGGTCAGTTGTTTCATACTGAGAAATATTTCACTCTGCTTTGTATTTTAAATAATAATGTTAATAATTAAAATGATGGATAATATAAATATACATTTGACCACCCCTTTAACGGTTCAAACCATTGTTCATGCATAATTGCACCAATCAGTCTATTCGAGAAAAGTCTGAAAGTGGCAGATCTAGAGCACCAATAGACAATCGTGTTCATAAGACTTTGTCATTCATTCATTCATTTTCTTTTCAACTTAGTCCTTTTATTAATTTGGGGTCGCCACAGTGGAATTGAACCGGAATATGAATTACGAATGGATGCCCTTCCAGCTCCTTCTGAAAACGTAGCCCTATATACATTTCTGAAGATCGCGAATTATGTAGCCTGAAGTAGGTATGGCGAAACGATTAAAACGAACGATACAAGGCGGTATGACGTCGTTTCTTTTTGCGCTTATCAGCTGACCACTTACAGTACCTCCGTATGGACAGGTTTCCTGCTGTTACCAGTTTGTCCAGTAGCTCGCCACGTAAGTCGGTGGAGTTGACCATAACGACGGGGTTCGAGTTGAGAGAAGAACGATTCCAGAAAGCGGGTAAGACCAAAACATAAGCTAAAAAATAAAATAAACAATCAAATAACAGTGTGAGAATGTGGTAAAGTCTGTAAACGTGGTAAAAATCAGACTGCTTTTCTTTTCTGGATTGCTTTTTAAAACTGTCAGTTGTGTTACGGAAGTGGGTGGGTGGGTGCTGGTCAATTGGTGCAAAAAAAAATCGTCATTCTCGCCGTCATATGGATTTACTTTAATCGGCTAGACACCAGCCTCACAGCTCTTCAATGGCGGTGCCGTCATTAATTGATCCGCGATCGGTAATTGTAGCTTGAGTAGACGCTACTGCGCCACTTGACTAATAAAATAGCTTATAGCTACTGAAAAGCTATTTGATTTAGAAAGTAGCTATGCTACCGCTACGCTACTGAGAAATGTAGTTAAGCTAGTTGCATCACTACTTGTAGCGACGATACTGCCCAACACTGTTAATGTGCTAAAACTGCATTTGATGAAATATTAAAAACAGGCAAAGCAACAGATTAATATTATTCAACATATGCCAGATTTTTAAAGATAATCTTTAGATGTAACCCCATTTGTGATCTTTAAAGGGCCACGAAATCCGCCTGTCTCAGCAGGGTGTTTTCACACCTCTAGTTTGAAAAAGCTCAGGAAAGTGGGTGTGTCCAGCTCTGTTTAGGTGAGAGTGTCGGGGGAGGGAAAGATGGAAGGTTTTGCATAAAAATGGGAGTTTCCATTTGTGCACGCGCTGACTTTCAAACACGTAAAACAAACACACAGACGCAGAGGAGAAAGTGACTGTGTTTACATGGACATCAGTAATCAAATTATTTACCAAATTATTAATTTGTCGACTTTAACAGCAGTTTGGCACTTTTACTTTTATTCACGAACATTTCCTGCGTGTCCCTCGTGACAAACGAGATATTAAATGTTAGTAACTGCTGAAGGAGTGCAGATATAAAGGAGTATTTGAAACGAACAGTGTATTTCAGGAAAAAAAAAATCCTCCACATTTCTCGGTAACTAGATGCACTCGGTAGGTAGCGTCAGAAAGTCCTTTGTGTATAGACTATCCTGTCACAAAATGCGGCGTAAATTCTACAGGACAGTAATCGTTTGATTAAGATGTTTACACTTTACATGGATCTTTCAGTCTATAATACTGTAGTGATATTAACGTGCTGTAAACTCAGCAACAGTTCTAATCATTTGACTATGGTCTGTCTTTAAACACTGAAAGAGTATTGCTGACGAAATGAACTAATTTTGCCATCCTAATAAACAAACAAACACCCCTAATCGCCTACTTACCTATCAGGTGACAGGACAATGAACACCAACTGGAGCTGTGTATTTTTTAAATGGAGACGAGCGGCAAATCCAGATTTCACCATTTCCAGATGCAAAAAGCTCTCGGGTAAACATGTTTCTTACAAACGCATTTCTGCCGCGTGCGCTGTAATCCACCGTGAGTCCAGCTGCGCTCTCATAGCGAGGAAATGAAAGCAAAACCTTTGTTGGAGCACATTTATAAACGCAACACTGAAGACCCGTGTCTCCAGACAATCCTTATTCTTCCACTTGTTTTGGCAACCTGGCGTCTCTCTGCCGTCTAAACACTGTAACAGCTACAATCTTCGAAGCTATCATGCATATTAATGAAATAGTGCACGCTGATTGGTTTGAACAACGTCCTTCTCATGACTTAATGCCACACGCTCAGAGACGTCACGATGCACTCGCCGGTACAGACGTCCACTCTCCACGCTGGAGCACACGCATGGATGTCATCGGCGTGACGCACCTTCAAAAATTAGTTTCAAACCAGAAGAACGAATTTGCTCGAAATAATGCAAAAAAACAACCAATTTTCACTTTTTAGTGAGATATATGTGTCCTAATAGTGTTTACTGCAGCGTGGGACACATATATGACTGTCAACTGCCCAAAAATGTGTTTTGGTGTTTCGTGACTCTTTAACATTTTCATAAGTAACTAATTTAATTACACACTTTTCTCAGTAACGAATTACTGTTACATTTATTTTGTAATTACATTAAATAACGCCGTTACTGTCACGGATTGGTCAGGCTCTCACGTCCCACAATCACAGCGATCACCATCACCTGCATTCTAATGAGCACCCAGCTGTTCCCCATTCCACGAGCACTATATCTTCACCACCCTCCGGTCGTTCAGTGTCCAGGCTCGTTTCGGCGAAAGTGGACACTGAACGATTCCCTGGCGAAATCGTAATCAGCTTATTGAATCTCTGAACTTACCCTGTCTGTATTCTCTTCCTCCTAGTCCTCCTGTTGATCCCGAGTCCTCCTGTTGTTCCCGAGTCCTCCTGTTCCCGAGTATCCTGTCATCTGTCGTCCTTGTATCTGGTGTGTGCTGTGATCCTCTTGTGCTCCATCGCCCCTGCCACGGAGGAATACAAGTATCCTGTTACCGATCCTCCTGGCAATCCCTATTGTGCTCCTCTGTTGTTTACAATAAACCCACTTTACGTGCACTTACCTCTGTCTCCTGTCCGCTTCATAACAGTTACATGTAACTAGTTACTCTCCAACACTGGTTAGCGTAACCATTTAAAGAAATCTTGTTTATGTGTTTTCAGGCTAAACATGCAGCGTGAGCATGCCATTTTAAATTTCTGACAGTGTCCCAACAACACATGATGCGACATCACAACATGCAATTGAAGCTTTATCTTTTCCATGTTAAAAATGAGTCTGTCCTAACAATCTGCAACGGCGATGTGCAAAATTTCAATTTTAGAACAGAACAGCATAAACTACCATGACAATCATCAACTCAGGTACTGATTATGTGCTTTATTCAGTGTTAAGTGCTACCAATGTAAGTTTAAATACCATTTTGCGTCACATTTATCGCCATACTGAAAGCAGCAGCAGATAGTTCGCCTCAGATATTGAATATCAAATAACTAGCAGACGGTTTTAAAAGGAAAGTAAGAATTGTGACTCAGTGCAAACCAACAACATCAGTCACTCAGTAGCCTATTAATAATGTGAAAAAGGTTTAATACGTCTTAATTAGATTAAAAGCCTTTACCATTTCATTGGGAGTAAAAATGTTTCTGTCATGTCGCTGGAATCTTGTAAAGTCCCGTGTTCATAGTGATTACAGAATGAAGTGATAAGGAAGGATTTAGTCTTGACTGATATTTTGTTGTCTTTCCAAACAGCACCAAATGGCTTGAAAAGTTTCAGCAAAGTTTAATTGGATAAACACATTGATGAGGACGGCTTTTGGTGACTGGCGATGCAGTTTATGGTCATTGAAAAACAATTCACAATGGGGTGTTACTGGATCAGGAGTATTTCCACAGTTGTTCACCGTTTACTGAGCCCACGAGAAAAAGCACTTCTCTCACTGGCGTCAGGAGATCGCATTTACAACGTCGTGTTTGCTTTTCATTCACACATAATTATCCAAAGCAAAGAGCGCCAGGCAGTTTTATTTGCAGGACGCTTCTTGCAGGAATGCACCAACGCAAAGAGAACAAATGTTTTACTGAGACAATCTGCTGGGAATATCAATCCAAAAAATTAAAGCAGAACATGACAATATATTTATTAACATAAAATGAGAAATGGGACAATTTTATGGAGCTTAAGTCTGTTTATGACACTAATGTCTCACTGTATTGTATTTACAAAGTCTTACTTAAACAAAAGAAATAGTTTACTTCATTGAATGAATGTGCACTAGTAGAGTAATTCAAATCTTTATCATATAACATTGATAATGACATAAAAAGCCATCTGATTACTAAAACAAATCATTTCATGACAGTCTCTTTAATATCAACCTTTAAGGTACTAGTATATGGACTTCGCTTATGGCAGTGTCTTGTTGGGATTATTGGGAGTATGAACGCTTGTACACTTCAAATTTTGACCGGAAATAGTAAACCATGCGGGGATTTTTGGCATACTCTTTTACTACGATTTGGGACATACTATATCACTCGCCTGCTTCTCCTGTTGGTTAATCCACTGTGTGTGTGTTTGAATAAATTGATGAAAAGAGATAACCGTCCTTGTGTGACCGTGAAAGTCTGGAACTAATCTAACAAAATAACAAGATAATGGTTCAAAAATTAGTAGCCCAAATTTATAAGTTAGGGGAAAATATTAAATGACATTTTCAAAATGGCAAAAATCAAGAGAAACAAAAAATATACAATTTAGTTGAAATGTTGTAAATAGTTTTTTTTTTGTAAATAGCAATATTTTACATGAATTTAAATGTATTTTTCCATTTCTAAAGATGTTCTATGACTAAAATATTATTTTAATACACATATCTGTTTCAATCTTTTTTGTTTGCACCAATATACATTATATTACCAATATTCTCTGAGAAATGGATCAAAATGCTCATTTTCAAAATGGGGTGTATGCAATTATGCTGAGCACCGTATATATTATCACAATATTAATTTACAGTGTATCTGGAAAGTATTCATAAAATACTTATTCCAAAATGGATTAAATTATTTCCTCAAAATTCTGCATGCAATCCCCCATAATGACAATGTGAATTTATTTATTTTTTAATTGTAAAAAACCCTGAAGAATCACATGTACATCAGTATACACAGCCTACTGTGTCAATACTGTGTTGATGCATCTTTGGCAGCAATTACAGCCTCAAGTCTTTTTGAATATGATGTTACAAGCTTGGCACACCTGTCCTTGGGAATTTTGCCCATTCCTCTATGCAGTTCCTCTTAATAGAGCTGCAAGATTCTGGTTAAAATGAGAATCACAATTTTTCTTGTTTTTTGCTTAAAATAAAGATCATGAATTTCTCCTGATTCTGTAGATGTAAAATAAAGGTTAATATGAGTTGGCTATTATTATTGCTATTTCAGAATACAACTATTCATAATTTGTTTGAGACACATGCTTGCAATCATTCATTGACAACATTATTAGACATTTTTTTTCACTGCTAAAATCAGACATTTGTCATTATCAGATTCCCTCCTGCATTATATTCAACATTTATATAGGCTAGAGTAGTTATGCTGACACTGTTCAACCCTTATTATCATGCACAACATGTTCGCTGTGAAAGAAAAACATATTAAATGCTTTTCATAATCATAATTTTAAAATCCAACACATCATTTAAATGATGTGTGCTTTCGGTTTCGTTTTCACGGCTAAGTGCGGTTCATACTTCCCGCGCGGCTCCCAAACGATCGCTCTGTGCCACAAACGGATTGTTATTTACAAGTTTATTAGCTGTTATTCACAGCCTATGCAGTTTCTGTTCACTAAAGTAGGCATCATTCACAGGCTCCCGTGCACCCGCCCTCTCTCTGGTAACAGCTCACGGTCAGCTCTCATCACTTGTGATTTCGTGGCCGCGAGTACATCATTACACGAAGACAGAAATTACATTTTTGGGTGAATTATACCTTATAAATACAGTACGTGACTCTTTCAACACCATTTGGAGGTGTCCCCGTTGCTGAACATTGTATGTAAAACAACGTGAAGACTTGTGCGGCCGCCTTTGCTTCTCTCCTGAACTTGAAAATATGATTGACAGAATCGTAGAAATGCTAAATTAAGATCGTCTAGAAGGTCGAATCAAGATCTTTTTACGATTAATTGTGCAGCTCTACCTTTCAAGCTCTATTAGGTTGGATGGGAAGCAGGAATGAATGAATGAATGACAAAATCTTGTCAGTGTACAGTCATTTTCAGATCTCTCCAGAGATGTTCAATAGGCTTTAGGTCTGGGCTCTGGCTGGGCCACTTAAGGACATTCACCAAGTTGTTGTAAAGCCACTCCATTGATATTTTGGCAGTGTGCTTGCTCAATACTTTAGTGATGCTTATTCCCTAATCCTAGACAATACCTAAACCCAACTCTTAACAAGCAGCTGATTAGTAGTTTATTGAGCTAAATGTCTTCGTTAATGGTTTAACAGCTTGAATTGTACGTTAAAATAAAGTCTGACCATGTAAAGGTAAAATTAAAGTCCATAAACATGTGAGTTTTCAAACAAGTCCTGCTCTACATGTTGAAAACCAAATCGAACAGCTAGAAATGCAAGAATATTTAAAGAAGTTGAATTAACTCTTCAATTGTATTTGGGTTTGTTTGAGTTTTGACTTGACTCACATTGTCCAATCATTCGCAGACTGACACAAATGATCATTTTAAACCAGTGTTGTAAAATATTTGTTTTCCTGCATCCCTTTGTGCTACACAGTGAACAATCAAACAGCAGACATTTAATCCATATGCTCAAAGGGCCACGAAACCCCCTGGCTCAGCTGTGTGTTTTCACACCTACAGTCTGGAAAAGCTCAGGAAAGTGGGCGTGTCCAGCTCTGTTTAGGTGGGAGTGTCAGGGGAGGGAATGAGGGAAGGTTTTGCATAAAGATGGGAGTTTCCATTTGTACACGCGCTCATTTTCAAACAAACGACGCACACACACAGACGCAGGGGAGAAAGACAGTGACTGTTTACATGGACATCAGTCATCTAATTATTAGCCAAATTATTAATTTGTCGACTTTAACTGCAGTTTGACACTTATACTTTAATCCAGGAACTTTTCCTGCATGTCCCCCGTGACAAACAAGGTGTGAGAAACTATTAAGAGTGTTGTTTTAATGGAGTGTTTGATAAAGCGCGGCGTAAGGCAGAAATAAAAAACCCTCCGCAGACTATCCTGTCACAAAATGCGGCGAAAATTCTAACAAGCAAATTGTTTGACTGCAGTGTTTACACTCGGAGAGCAGAATTTACAGCGGATCTTTCAGTCTTTAATATTGTACGGATATTAACGTACTATAAACTCAGTAACAGTTAATCATTTTGACAAAGGTCTGTCTGTAAACACTGAAAGAGTTATGAACTCTACGAGCTACTATCTAACGAACTAACTTTTGCCATCTGAATAAACAAACAAAGAGCACTGATGGCTTACCAAATCTGCAGACCAGGACAATCCACATAAACTGGAGCGGTGTCTGTTTTAAACCATTTCCAGATGCGGAAAGCTCTCGGGTGAAAAAAAAAGTTTCTTACAGACGCATTTCTGTCCAGCTGCACTCTCATAGCGGAAATATAAACGAAACCTTCCTTGCAGCACATAAACACAACACTGGCGACTTGTGTCTCCTTCTTCCACTTGTTTTGGAAGCACAACGTGGCGTCCCTGCCGTCTGGACACTGTCTACACACAGTCTTTGAAGCTCTCGTGCATATTAATGAGTTGCGCCGCATACACAATAGAGCGCGCTGATTGGCTTGAGCAAAGGCTATCTCATGAATTAATGCCAGACACTCAGAGACGTCAGAGTGTTCTGGCCGGGACAGGCGTCGACTGTGCACGCGGGGGCATATGCATAGATCTCATCGGCGTGACGATCGTTTCAAACCGGAAGAACGAATTTGCTCGAAATAACGCAAAAACAACCAATTTTCACTTTTTAGTCAATTTTATGTGTCCTAATAGTGTTTATAGCAGCGTGGGACACATATATGACTGTCAACAGCTCAAAAAACGTGTTTTGGTGTTTCGTGGCCCTTTAAATCACTTCACTCAGTTGTGTTAAGCCATTTTTATTATTTAGTTGCCTGGACTCCCGTGAACTATCAAACATCTGTGAATAGTTTCAGATAAGCACACTAATCTCTCCTGCCAAATGGCTTCCATGCATAGGAGAGAAATGTACTTTCATTAACATATTTGCACTGTATTGTTCACCGCATGAAAATGTTAATACATTGCAGACTTGCAGAAACTCACGTGCTCGCTGTTTTCTGAGGGGGATTTCATTTAATGCAATAACCTCCGAACTGCAGTGTAGTTCTACTGTGGATTCTTGAACGCATCCCAAAGTGATGAGCTGTTAAAAGTGCTCCGTGTTTATAGAGAAAGCATAAAGCATGAGCTACACTAACTAGAATAGAATAGAATGCCTTTTATGGTCACTGTATATTATATTTATACATGAGACGTGATGAGATTCAAAAATGTTTGTTGTTTGTTCAGACAACTTAAAAAATGCTGGGTTCCAAATAATTCCTTCATGTTGTCCTAACACAAAATGATTAAGTTACTTAATTGTTTTAGCTAATTTAAGCGGATTGAACATAAAACAATTAGTTTGTCCCAAATAAAATTAAGAATTATGTTGTATCAACTCATTTTAAAAAAGTAGTTTAAACAAACAGCTAAAATCATTTTTGAGTGGATTTAAAATGAGCTGAAACAACCTAATTTTTAAGTTTGTTTTGGGACAACTTAATTGTTGTATGTTCAGTTTACTTAAAATGGTAAAAGATAATAAGTTAATTTAATTCCTTCATGATCTCCCAATACAAATCGATTGTGTGGAACCTAGCATTTTTTACAGGCTCATTATGAAAACGTAGCCCTAAATATATTTCTGAAGATCGCGAAATATGTAGCCAGAGGTACGTATGACTTCATTTCGTCTTTAACACAAACGATACAAGTGGTATGATACTGTTTGTTCTTACGCTTACCAGCTGACCACTTTGAATGTTATCACTCATTTGAATGAGTGTTATTAGTGGTTATCAGCCTACTGGTAGGCTCAGAAGGCTGTTATCATTAATCCACATGATTAATCAGATATATTAAATGGGTGGTCCGCAGTGTATTTTTAAGGCTTGGTTGTGTTCTTAAAATGCAAAGCAATGTGTGCTCATGCATTTATTTGTAGAAAATCAAGCAATTTTTCAATTATCTTTGATTATGTCCAGTTTGTCCTGGGGCTCGCCACACACAAAAGCCAAAAAATAAAAATAAACAAGTAAATAACAGGGTGAGAATGTGGTAAAATCTGAAAACGTGGTAAACACGAGAGCTTTTCTTTTTCTGGACTGCTTTTGAAAACACTGTCAGTTGGGTTTAGGGAAGGGGGTAAGTGCTCGTCAATCAGTGCTTTTGAAAACACTATCAGTTGGGTTTAGGGAAGGGGGTTAGAGTGGGATCAGTCGGTCAGATGGCACCGGCCTCTGGTGGATTTTATGTGAGAATAGCAGGCAAGAATGGCACTAACGCGAGGAATTTGAGATCTCAAAAAGCATACACAGCAACCTCTGGTGGATTCGTGAAAACAAAAACTGCAAAAAAAATAAATAAACCCTGAGACATGTTTGGCACTCTTCAGAAATGTATAATAACCCAGGCTTGTTTTCAGAATTTTGCTGCTTGTTTAAACAACTATTTAATATGAGTTGAAACAATTCATGGACAACTTTTTCATTTTTATTTATTTATTTATTTATATTTTCAAATTAACAACTTAATTGTTTTATGTTCAATTCAGTTAAATTTGTAAAAACGATTAAATTAACTTAATTGATTTGTGTTGGGACAACATTCATGATAAGTGTAACTTCATGTTTAGTTTAACTTTTTATATCAGCAAATTTAAATGGATTGAACATAAAATGATTACGTTCTTCCCCAAAAAATCTCAAGTATTGTGTTGTTTCAGCCCATTTCAAATAGTTTGAACAAGCAGCAAAAATCTTTTGAGTGTTGAGCATAGCTACACGACACACAAACACTCACACACAACATGCATGAACTCTCAGCAGTGAATATTAAACCACACTGAACTAAACTGAACTTCTACACTAAAAACTGGACTGACATTGTTTCAGTTTACTATGATACATGTGAAGCTGCTGTGACACAATCTACATTGTAAAAGCACTATAGAAATAAAGATGAATTGAATGAACATACTGTACCTCTGTCTGATGTAGAGAGAAACCAAAGAGTGATAAATGTCAATGAAAATGATACGGATACAGAACTGAGGCCCACGTCTCCCCGACACACTCCTTTACTCTCATTTTTAACTGCGGTATTTCTGAGAGCGCCTTTTGGAAGGAGACCAGAGAAATGACAAAAGCTGTTTAACGGTACACACGCAGGCCAAATTCTTCGAATGGTGACCTGCTCCCCATCAAATGAAATAAAGTCTGTGGAGACATGACAACTATATTGGTTTAATAATGTGGGCATGTTGACAGATCCAGTCATAACATGTTAAATCAAGTTTTTAAAAATATATAAAGTTGTGTACGCAACAGAAGAGTTAGTGATAGGATCTGTGAGCTGTCTTTAGGATTTCTTGACCATTTTTTAAATATTATTTGGCTGGTACCTCATGTACAAAAAAAAACCCTGCCTGTAGTGAGATTTATCAGTGTGAACTCATAAATACCTCAGCGTCTGCAGTGTGTGTGTATGTGTGTGTGAACAGAGTTGCTGGACAATACAGCTGTAAAGACGGAAGACTTGTAACTTACTTTCTCACTCGGATAAGGAATGTTTGGATGCTTCGGGAAGTGCATATAGTGTAAGGTAAAGAGTAGGGTTTCTCACAGCTGGACTGCATCTCTCTGTGGATGATCATCTGGACAGCTTTATTTGCTCGTCTGACACCTTGATCTTAAGCAGACACTGGACTAAACCCTCATTCCCTGTATTCAGTCGGTGTGCATTTCTATTACCTGTCAGCCTATAGTGAATAAAGACACTAAAGAGATCTCTTTAATAAAACAGTTGGACGTTTAGAGGTCCGTTGTGGGAAAAAATGTGGGTCACACTTTACAATAAGGTTTTCATTAGGTAATGTATTGATTAATTAGTCCTAAGAAGAATGTTTTGTTGTGCTGGTTGAAAGTCTCTTCATATTCCAATAGTACTGATTAAAGTAAATGATCTAAATGTATTTATATGTATTTTTATATTATGGATAAGGCATAAGACTAAAAAAAAAGTCCAATAAAATATTGTCGGGCTGACATTTGCCATAATTCTGATAAGTAGCCCAAACTGTTTGTTAGCCAAATGTAAATTTGTCTGCAGCCGTTCAGGCAGATTGGCCAATTGCACATACACCTGCATGCTTAAAGGGCCATGAAACCCCCTCGTTCAGGTCAAGTCTAGCTCAGAAATTTTTCAAGAAATGCTCCAAGATGGGCGTAGAGTGCTGTGGGCAGAGGGAGGAGTGGGCGTGGCCGGCAGAGGGGGGTGGAAAGAGTGGAGCGAACAGTTGGCTCACAAAATGACACCCAAATCGTGAGGAGAGCCATGATTTTTTTCGTTTTCAAAGGTAAAATGCAACAAAATAAACAGTAATTTAATGTCCTGCTGCATTTGTTATTTGTCCTTTCATATACACAAAACCACAATTTGTTATATCTGTAACACTTTATTTCGATGGTCCATTTGAGTATCAGTAGACTGTCTACTTAATATCTGTTGATACTGACATTCAACTGACAAACTTTGCAAGTACATGTCAACTTACACTACCCTAACCCCAACCTAACAGTCTACTTATAATCTAATGAAAATTAGTTGACATGTAACTTAAATTCAACAAACGGACCATCAAACTAAAGTGTGACCATTATATCATCATAAAGATAATCATGTTTATATAAACACTATAAATGAGGAGGACGTCTCTCCTCAGAATTAGAATCAGAAAGAGCTTGGTTGCCAGGTATGTTCACAAATACGAGGAATTTGTTTTGGTGACAGAGCTTCTACAGTGCAACAGAATTACAGAGAGAGGACAAAAAACAGATAATAAATATATTTTAAAAATAGAACCCACATAGCAAAATTTCTCTGGCCCAGCTCTGGCCCACACAATCAGCTTTTGCTTGGCCTACATGTCGCAGTGAATTACGGTACATGACTGCACCATGTTTGGCTTCCAGGAAAGGGCCAAACATCGACCATATCTGGCCCAGGTCTCAGCCAAGTTAATAACCCATAATTGGGCCCGAGCTGGGCCAGATATGGCACATGAATGGCCTTTCTCTGGAGGCCAGACTTGGCCCAGTCATGTATCGTAATTCACTTTGGCATGTGGGCCAAGCAAAAGATGATTGTGAGGGCCAGAGATATTTTGCTATGTGGGTTGAATTTAGTTGCAACATACAGAAAAGAATAGATTAATAATTCAAATAATTAAATCTTGTTTGTTTACAAATGATGGCGTATAGAATTTTTTCTTTTCTCTAGAGGGATTTTAAATTTGGGTCAAGATAGGCCAAAACTTATGTGGCCCACAGATCAATTTTGAACATCTGGGCCAAATACTATGTTTGACATCTGGCCCATGTCTTGTCTGCCGCCTTAAACACAGTGCCACTTCGGCCAAACCTGGGCCATGTTTGGCCCACATGCTGTATGTCAGTGCCGGATGAATGTCTACTGTGCCAGCTTTATGCCAAATCTGGGCCAGAATTCTTTGCGACCTGGAAATAATGAATGCATTCAAATGGACAAGTGTATGTACAGGTATATTACTATATCCAACTTTATATGTGCAGCTGTTATGTGCAAATTGGCATGTAAAGTGTTGTTAAATAAGTGTAAGTGTGTGTAAGAATTGTATTGCAAGTAGTGATGTTGGTTCCACGATTATTATCATCAAGTGTTCATGAGATGGATTGCCTGAGGGAAGAAACTGTTTCTGTGTCGGGCTGTTCTGGTGCGCAGTGCTCTGTAGCGTCCACCAGAAGGTAACAGTTCAAAGAGGCAGTGTGCTGGGTGTGAGGGGTCCAGAGTGATTTTGGCAGCCCTTCTGCTCGCTCTGGATAAGTAGTTCTTGGAGAGTAGGGAGGGTTGTACCAATGATTCGCTCAGCAGTCCCAACTATTCAACGTAGTCTTCGAAGGTCAGATTTTGTAGCTGAGCTAAACCAGACAGTTATTGATGTGCAGATGATGGATTCAATGATTGAAGTATAGAGCTGTTTCAGCAGCTCCTTTGGGAGATTGAACTTCCTCCTCAACCCCCGGGTCTGAATGCCTATTTCTGAATGTCTATTCCAACCATTAACCCTGTCGGTAATCTGGAGGATTTTAAACATGCGCGAACACAGCAGCACGGATGTAGGTGATGTGTCTAAATAACGAACCAGAGACTGTAACAAACTCAACTGATGTAAGACAAAGTCCGCCATTCTCCAATTCTTATACAGCTCTTCTAAAAAAAATTGCTGCAAACCAACAGCTTTGCTGTATCGGCCCTGACAGAATCGCAGGGAAAAACATGCAACAAACCCTGTGGATCAAACACATACGACCCGTGCCGTGCAGACACGGTCTCACCCAGTCATTGGGTCTCACAGCTTGGCAGGTCTGCTTCGCCTTCGGAAAGCACGTGCTCTCATGAATAATTAAGAAGCAGGGTCTTCTCATAGGATAAGAAATCTCCGCTATCAATAATATTGAGAAAACAATGTGTCATAAGTCCACTAGTACATTCGCGCTGTGTCACTGATTTTGATATGCTTGATAACTGATGCTCAACATACACAAATCTGCTAAAATAAAAATAAAAAGTACTTGAGGGTGTCTTGAACCTTTAATAACTGTGGTCCATGTGTGTGTGTGTGTCTGTATGTGTGTCTGTATATGCATCTGTGTGTGTGCATAGATGAGTGTGTGCATGTGTGCTTGTGTGTGCGTGCATTGTGTGTGCATACGTGTGTGTGTGTCTGTATGTGCGTCTGTATATGCATCTGTCTATGTGCTTAGATGGGTGTGTGCATGTGTGCTTGCATTCATGTCTGTGCATACATGTGTGTGTCTATGTGTGCATGCATGTCTGTGCGTTCATGTGCGTATGAGCATGTATGTGTGTCTGTGTGTGCATGCAGCCGTGTGTGTGCAAACATGTGTGTCTGTGTGCGTGCGTGCGTGTGTGTGTGTGTGTGTGCATGTGTACAGTATGTGTGTGCATTGTGTGTGCATACGTGTGTGTGTGTCTGTATGTGCGTCTGTACAGTACATGCATCTGTCTGTGTGCATACAGTAGATGAGTGTGTGCATGTGTGC
>CAIGQQ010005788.1:1187023-1222675 GCA_903798035.1 Danio albolineatus | reverse complement strand
CAAGGAAGGACAAATCGACAGAACACTGGAACGTCTGTCTTGTTTTGGTCATTTAACCCGCCAGTTTAGCCAATTATATTTTAGCACCCGGGTTGCCTTGGTGGAAAACAGCATATTTTCTTCATTCATTGATTAAGAAAGGCTCTCAAAGCATACTTCTGTGACTGAAATGCGACCTCTGGTGGACAGTAACAGACTCCAGAATGAGACGCATATTTTGTTCCACATGAGGTTATTAATTAGCAACTGATATAAATTTTATGAGTGTAAACATAAGGTGAGCAGATAACATTGTAATCTCGTGTCCTAACAACACGCTTCATGACGAGATACACAGTAATAAGAAATTTGGCTGTTTGCACCAACAAAATATGACAGAAATTTAAATACAGCCATTAAGAAGCACAGAATATGCACTCACTCACAAAATTGTATGGTTTTTAATCTATTTAATACATACTGTATTAACCCTCTTTAACATTAATAAATGTAGATGATGAATCACGTGTTTAGTTAAGTTCAATTTCATGATCTGAGGTGAACTATCTGCCGCTGCTTTCAGTATATGGCAATAAATGCCATGTAAAATGCCCCACCATCACCCCCTTCTCCAGTTTTCGCATACAAATGTATGTTTGGCATACACCTGACCAACTCTTTAATTTTAGAGTTGGTCATTTCACAGTCAGTGGATCCGACTCAACAACCCATTTACTGACATCCACTGCTCCTTCCAGGATCACAGTCCTTTAAATCCTCCCGAACAGACCTACAACACACTGTTCAGGTGTCTGAGAAACAGCAAAGCGTCCGGCTCAGACTGTGAAATCCCATACTCCCCCAAGCACTGGGATCACAGACGTTTCCAGTCAGTCTCTGGAGCTCTGCGCTGATTTAAAGTGCTTCAAAAGCTCATTCATTGTTCCTGCAGGCCATAATAATGAACTCAAACTACCCCATTCCCCTCTAACTGACTTCAGTGACCCTCTTAAAACCATTATTGGTCATATTATTTGATTGGACATCTGCTCCATGTGATTCTCTGGGTTAAATGCTCAGTGAATAGAGTCATTTTGAAGCCTTAGACTACATAATGGACACTTAGGGCCCAATCATATACGTGGCACAATGAGGCACCAGGCATGCCAGCCCTGTCATTGCCATTTTATTCATGACAAGTTACATTCGTTTAATGTTGTTATTATTATTATTAGTAGTAGTATAACACAATATAAGTATGTAACTTCGTTAACATTAATTTTCCTTAATATTCTGTATATGGTGAATAACAATAAATTGACTCTCCCAGAATTCCCTGAATGACACCTTTGTGTTGTATTGTTGATAATACTATTGTTGTTTTTTAATGTTTTTCTCATCAGTAAAGTACAGTACATTAGAGATTTATGCTCCATCTTTAGTGTAGAATGTGGAACAGTTGTTTGTGATCACCACATTCTTATGGTTGTTTTTGTCACTGTGTAGATGTGTAGATGTTAGAACTTCAAGATATTAGTGTAACACTAAATAAAAGAAATATGGTAGTCTGCCATAAAATTTTTAAATAGTTTTATGTTTTTTTTACTTTAATAGTAAAATTTTGGCTACCACAGCTGGTGGCTTTGATTGTAAATATTACAGATTTTTGTTTTGTTTTTTACACTGTGGGACTGGCTGCTGAATTTAGCAATATCATATTATTGTTTGTACAGTTCATGTAACAAACACAAAATATCTCATGAGTCAAAAAAGCATTCACTCATTCATTAATAATTGTATACATTTTTTGTATCTATACACAGATTTGAACTTCTCATGGAAACAACACATGAGCTTGTTCTTAAACCCCTACTTTTAGTAAATTTAGAGTCCTCTAAATGAGCGCCCGCATGCGCAGGGTTAGTATTTGCCAAAATTAGCTCCATTCCGCAAAGCTTAAAAAAATTAAGTAAAAAATTAAGACAAATTAAAAGAAGAGACAATGACAAATTAAAAGAAGAGACAATGACATTTAAACAAAAGACAAAGAAAATTAACTTTAACATTAATGAACTTGAGGCTTTACTGTTGAACCACACTGCACCTTTTTTGAATTTAGAAAAGAGCAGTGTGCTGCACTTTTTATGTTGCAAGGCAACTACTGTATTACAATCTTGGTGCTGGAGCGAATGACATCGGGCATTTTTAAGCACAGGGTTAATCTTTTTCCAACTGCATGAGCACAAAGCGCTCCTTAACCACTATTTTTCCTATTTCAAATTCACAAAACTGATGTTTACATATAGGCATGTAACAAGCTTTGGGTCAAATCATTCTTTTCAAGGCATACATTTCACCAGTGCATGTGTTTTCTGGGATCAAACTCATGATTACCCATGACTACAACACAACAGTGTACCAGATGAGCTACACGATACAAGATTCACATTGATCAAAGTAGGCGATGTATTATGACTAGAACACTATTTTAGTTAATGCTCTTATGGGTTGTTGTCGCTGATGCTGATCGGTCAGCTTGTATTTTTGGAGTTGTTTATTATTATTATTATTATTATTATTATTATTATCATATTGAATTTTTTATTATTTAAAAAATATTGGTTTATGTTATAAATTTCCTTGTTTCCGGTTGGTTTGAGCTGGAGGTCATGTGATCTTCTTTGATTGATTTAACCTGAGAGAGTTTGTATGAACTGCATAGTGAGATTTCAATACAGGCACCAGTTACATGCTCCTCATTATTCTACTGCTGGTTATCAGGCCAACACGGTAAACGAAACATTTGTTTGTATCTTATTTGTTTACTTTGATGTGCTTTTGTTTGTGTGATACGTTTGGATTGTTTATTTGTTTGTCTTAGTTTTCACAGTGTTCAATAAACTAAACGCATGGACATCAGTATTTGGGAAGCGTGGACTGTTTAGCTATAGACTGGACCGGGTAGCTACAGTTGTATTTCAGGAAAGGGAGAAACACCATATGGTTATTTATATTGAAGGAACTGTTAAGTACGTCACATTTCAACAAACTCGCTATGTATTTTTCTAGAAAACGTGCAAATTACAAATGTTGTTAGTTGAAAAAAAGTGATAAATTGCTTTTGTATGTCACATTGGATCAAATTAATTACTAAATACACGAATGTAAATTCAAAGTTTGACTGTAAACATCCAAGACTTAATCTTGGGACCCTCTTGTTATGTAGCAACACTGCTGCCCACTGGGCTACTATGGGCAAACTCACTACATGCAGAATAAAAGTATGAATGATAAAGCAGATGCTCACTGGCTGGTTAGTAAATTAGAATAAAACTGAATTACAGCCATTAAAGAGATATGATCATGTGAGATCGTGACGCACTTTGGCTAATATGATTTTTTCATCATCGCCACATGACCATGCTTCAATTAGTGAACTGCAAGTCACTTTCAAAAAAAGCGTCCACTATACCAAAATTCTGAACAACCAAAAACGATCTGAAATAAAACATCAGGCATCATGGGACTCACTTTTCACTGGACTGTACACATGCAGTGAATCCCTTCCAGCAAAATGTCATTCCAACTGAAAGATATTCTTTAATAAATCAGATTAATATCGACAGCTGGCTGATGGTCTTCCAGATTAAGGTCTTCCTTTGATTCCTCTTTTTATCTGGTCTTCATGAATAGCTCATTGTCTCAGCTCTGGCAGCGACAAACATGTCTGTCAACACCTTGACATTTTTTTTTTCTTTGTTTATACCTACTTGAAAAGCCGTATGCTTCTCGGATTAGGATAAGAGAAATTTATGAGGTCAGATTAGAAAAACAGAGCTGTCAGGAAAAGAGCATTGAGCCTTTAAAAGCTTCCCCAAAGACTCATACAAGACAAGCTCCCATGATGCATCCGTGGAGGTGTCAGGAGGGCAGGTTAAATCTTCGGTCGCTTCTGTGTTTTAGTACTTGATTAATATTTTTTTAGGATCAGAGTACATTGCAACTGCATTTATTGTGCACTATTTCATACTAAAGCTGTGTATTTAAATGTATCCATTATTTATTTATTTATCTATTTATTTATAAATGGTTAGAACACAAAAAAAGAAATGTTGAAGAAAGCTAAAAATCTGGAACCGTTGACTTCCATAGTATTTGTTTTTCCTACTATGGAGGTGAGTGGTTACAGGTCTCCAACATCCTTCAAAATATATTCTTTGCTCAACAGAATAAAGAAACTCTATAATAATTATACACTAAATAATTATACACCCGGCACAATAAGGCGCAAGACGTGTTTGGTGCGATTTGTTGCTATTTTCAGACCAGCGCAACCCTAATTTTCACGTTTTGAGCCACGTTGTTTAAATAGTATATCCATTTGTGCCGCTTTGTGGACTCATGGGCATGCTGGTCTAAAAAGGAGGTGTTAAGGCGTATTTTTGGTGAGTTGCTATTTTGAGGAACTGAAATAGACTAAAGTCCAGCGCAGATCACGTTAGTTATGCGCCTATACGGGTTTAAACATATTGCTTAATACACACGGGATGTACAGTGTTACACAAATATCTTATCATATGAAAAAAATTTAAGGGTTAAAATGTTACAAAAAAATTTATTTTCTACATATAAAACCACTACCTCCATGCCTTCTTCATCTCGGGCGCTTTTTTCAGTTTATTCATGACAATTTGCATTTGTATAATGTTTTTATTATTAGCACTATTATTTATTATATGCATATTTATATTTGCTTTAATTAAAACAAGTTTAGATTTGTCTGCCTGCTGGGTTTTGGAGAGGTCTGCACCACCATATAGGGCACAAGAATAGGATGTGTGTTTGGATATAACTCTTTTGACCAGACTTATTATTGTTCATTTATTCGTTTGCTGGAAATTAGAACTGAATTTAGAAATAGTTTTGAAACAAATCTTTGCGCTTAACAAACGAAATAAATACGTAGACTAATGGATGTCTTCAGCGGAGTGTGTACAACACCATTTCCTTTTCCACGAGAGTAAAGGAGTAAAGAGTTAAAGTAAAGAGAAAGTAAAGAGGCCAAATGGCGGAGGCTAATTCTTTATCCTTGCGCTGCAGATGGTCTGTTTAACCGTTTTCTCTAGTTCTCGCTAGTGAAGCGTTCAGTTTTTCCACCTACAAAATCCATCATGTAAATAGCAAATGCACCATGGCACAACGCAGCTGACACTTAAAGGGAATGGGAGATGAGACTCATCAAGAGAATAAGCATAACCCTGTTAGATCATGTGCCAGGGTGCAGAGTGTATTTTTCCATCCTTAAAATAGCAAAGTGGATTCGGACACGCTCTTAATGCTTTTGCGTCATGCACTTTAGACTTTGCACCTAGATCGTTAAAATAGAACCCATAAAGGTTTAGAACCACTGAAGGAGTTAATAGCAAGTAATATTTTTTTGGAGTGAACTACCTATTTTATAATATTAAAGAATATTATATTCTTTACGCTTATATTATATTATAAATATTATATTCACCTCAGAATGGTGAAATAAGCTTATTTAAGGGACAGTCCTCTAAGAGTAACCTAAGGGTTTTATTGTAATGTTTCATCTCACAAACATCTCATCTCATACTATCATCTCATAAACATCACAAAAATTAGATTATTTTGATTTCAGTGAGGACTTAGAGAAACTTGTTCATGCTTTTATCAGCAGCAGGGCGGATTACTGTAATGACTCCTCACTGGCCTTCCCAAAAAGACAATCAGACGTAGGTCATCCAGAACGCTGCTGCCAGGATTCTGACCAGAAGCACTAAATCGGAGCACATGAAATCTGTCCTCGGGTCTTTACACTGGCTCCCAGTTACATTCAGAAAAGATTTTAAAGTGATACTACTTGTCTATAAATCATTAAATGGCCTATAGGACCTCAATACATTACAGATATGCTCACTGAATACAAACAGATCACTCAGATCATTAGAAATTCCAAGAGTTCGTTCAAAGCAAGGTGAATCTGCCTTCAGCTACAGCACCCTCTCGCTGCTGGAATCAGCTTCCAGAAATGATCAGATGTGCTCCAGCATTAGGCACATTTAAACCAAGACTTAAAAAACACATCTGTTTAGCTGTGCCTCATTTAAGGAGCACTGTGCTACTTCCGACAGATTGCATTTTATTTTGTATTTCTTTTCTTTTTTATTCCTTTAAAACCTGTTTTAATACATTTTAATCGGTTTTTAATCATTATTAATTCTTTGTTGTTTTTATTTTCTTGTTTCTTTTATTCTTGTTTATGTAAAGCACTGTTAATTACCATTTTGTATGAAATGTGCTATATAAATAAATGCCTTGCCTAGTATTTTACACTTGGCCTCACTTCTTGTTAGAATTAATCCACATTAATGATTACTACTGAGCTAAGTAATTGTAAAATAACATCAGTGCTTGGGATTGGCCGTGAGATGAAAAGATATCAGGTTTAGTTCGCTGAGAGCATGAAAACATCCAGTATGTTTGGTAGGGTTGAGCATCATCAGCATAACGGCGGTCAGAGAAGAGATCCACTGAGCTGGCAGCACTGAAAACTGCAGACAGATCCAGAAGATTTACAGTCAGCTTCAAAGAATATTCCACCCCAAAACTCTGTCAGTATTTACTCATTCCCATCTCGTTCCAAACCCGTGGATATTTGCGGGATTGTACTGGTCGTTCTGCATTTGTCCGTGCGATTTTGGAGAATGGGAGAACTGAGGCTTTCAACAGCCAGGATGTAAAAACATTATAAATGTTTCATAAAAGTCATTAATATGGCCCTTTGTGGAGTATTCCAAGGCTTTTGAAGTCATTTGATGAGTTTGTGTGATGTGTTCGTGTTTAAGCCGTTCCAGTGAGCTGCTTCAACTGAATCATTGAATCAGCCGCCATTTTAAAACACGAAATTGAGGCTGCGGTGGGAAGAGACCCAGAAGTAGATGATCAGCACTGTGTAAACAGTATAACAATACGCTGTGAACTACAAACTTCCAGCTGTTGCTGCAATTTCAAAATGCAGAAATGGTGTAAATATCAGTTTAATATCATTCAGTTACGTTTAATTTAAAAAATTTAAATCTTATGACATCAAACAACATCACACTCTCTTTAAGAGTAACACGCTTTAGTGTCCTCCTGCTTCAGTTCATGGCACCAGGTAAACACTGCACAATTGAGTCCAATGTAGCACACCCCTGTGTTGTCTGTAATAGTGTTGTCCCTGTACTGAAGTTTTAAAAACATCCATTTCCCGATAACATTTAAGCGGCGATGTGCACATTCGTAAACAGCTGATTTGCCATAGTATTCACCAGTGCTCAACAGGAATGACTGTGATTGGCCGTGAACGTCATCAGTTCACCACTCTTCACCGAGTACAAACAGATACGCGGAAACTGGAGCGTTTAAAGCTGCAAATATTGGTCGAGTGCTCGTCTGTGTTAGCACTCGGTAAACAGTGGTGAAGAGCGGTAAACTGATGACCTTCACGGCCAATCACAGTCATTCCTGTTGAGCACTGGTGAATTTTATGACAAAATCAGCATTGTTGAAGAGTGCTGAAATGTTAGCGAGAAAATTGCCGGGGTTTTTTTTATTTCAGTAGCGAAATTCAGTATCATGGCAGGTCTAATATAGTGAAAGAATCAGTTCATAGTTATAAACTAATTTTGAGAGGAGCACGTGCTAATGATTGATCAAGGCTGGTCCCGCATTAGCTATCACATGATTCACCAATCAGATGTTTTCTAAACTCACTTTAAATAACCCGAGTTTTTTTACTTCAGTTATCATCGCTTTAGAGAATCCCCCTTTCCACCCCTACTCCACCTTTTTTTTTTCTTTAATAAGGCAGCACGGTGGCCCAGTGGCTAGCACTGTTGCCTCACAACAAAAGTGTCACTGGTTCGAGCCCTTAATGAGCCAGTCAAGGTTTCTGTGTGGTGTTTACATGTTCTCCCTGTGCTAGCGTGGGTTTCCCCCGGGTTCTGCGGTTTCCTCCCACAGTTGAAAACATGCGCCATAGGTTAATTGAACAATCCAAACTGACACTTTAGCCAAGCTCTTAATCAACAGTTTCAGGGCTATCTCCTGGGACAGCATGCCAAACTCACTTTATAATCAATCGTCAGCTAAATGTGAACTCTTGAAAATGAAGCAGTTTTGGCTACACCCGCATACATTGAGGCAGCCTTCATGGCTAAAATGAAATACACTGTTTGTGCCAAGGCAACTCGGGTGCTGAAATATAATTGGGTAAACTGGCAGTGGGCGGGTTATAGAGACCAAAACAAACAGATATTCCTACACTGAATGCATATTTTCAAAGGAAAATAACTGACTTTAGCATTGTTTTTCATAAGTATGTTCACTTAGCATGTTTCCGCATATTATGCTATTTTTACACTTTAAAAGAATCAAAAACTTACATAGAGCAAATTAAATTCTTTGTTTTGGAATCCATATGCTAATTTTATCTGTTTATTTATAGTGTACGCACAAGTTGTACTGATTTGTAAAGCTAACATCCCAACTATGACAAGAAGCTGTAGCATAAACCTTCTTAGGTTTATTGTTGGCTCTTGTGATACCATGTCCTGTTTTTGGTTTATCTGGATGTCTTCAAATCCTGTTGTGTTCACCAGAGCTCGTTTTAAGTGTTTTTAAAGTGGAAATCTTTAAGATTTTTAAGACCTCAGTCTGTTTGTTTTAGGTTCAGACGGCAGCGTTCACACTTACAGTACTCAACTTTACCACAGCAGGCATTTGCTCCACAGCCCAATCTAACCAAACCAAACCTGCCTCATGTGAACAACACTCCCTCAAACACAACTTTGTTTACCATTTGGACTTTTTCAGGAGACCTCTGGATGAATATAGTGCATGAGTCATGCTGCTTTTGCTTCATTCTGGAGGGAAAGCACCACAGAAGATCAGTCATATGTGTTTGGAATGAGATTGGGGGAAAGAAAATAAAACAGACTTTTGGCTGAACTACCGTTTTATATAAAGATGCTAAATAACGGTGACTGAGTTTAAAGGCTGTAGTGTAACTAATTCAAACAGCAGTCTCACCTAGCCAAGTCTAAATAATCTATACTCTCAAATCCACTTCATTTTAATGTTGAAATAAGGCAGTCAATTGCAGAGCTTGTTCAAACAAATCAATAATGCTATGATCTGACCCTACCTGGCTTTCTGAACTTAAACATTTTTATTTTTGTTCATGAGAGGAATGTGAACAGTATTTCTCAGAAACAGTGTTGAGTGTAACTCGTCACAAAGTAATTAGTTACAGTAATTAAATTACTTCTCAGATAAAATAATAATAAGAAGACGAATAATGAGTGAATATTTTTATTTTTAGGTAATTTAATTACAGTTTTTCATAATGTACTTGTGTGTGTATGTATGTATATATATGAATATGAATGTATTAATCTGGGGTCGCCACAGCAGAATGAACTGCCAACTTATCCAGCATTTTGTTTTAGGCAGCGGATGCCCTGCCGCAAACCATCTCTGGGAAACATCCATACATTCTCATTCACACACACACACACTATGGACAATTTAGCTTACCTCAATTCACCTGTACCGCATGTCTTTGGACTGTGGGGGAAACCGGAGCACCCGGAGGAAACCCACGCAAACACGGAGAGAACATGCAAACTCCACACAGAAATGCCAACTTACCCAGCCGAGGCTCAAACCAGCGACCTTCTTGCTGTGAGGCGACAGCACTACCTACTGCGCCACTGTGTCGCCACATATATATATTTTATATGTAATTTTGTGTTTTTTTCCAGCAGCTGGGGTGCAGGAAAAAAAAACATAAAATAACGGCCATTAAATTACAGTTTATCGTTAAATAACGGATATCAGCTAAAATTACGGATTTTTTTACAGTGTATACATACATTATATATATAAATATATATATATATATATATTAAATTCAAATCATTACTTAAAACCCACTTGTTTTCTGAATGTCACTCTTCTGATTGCTAAACTGACCACTTTTGTTTGACCCACCTGTACTCTACATATTTGTCTCTTAGGTCTTGTTTTGTATTTCCAGCTTGTTATTTTTGATTCCCTGTATGTTTGCAACCCTAATGTTGTCTCTACCTGTTTACTGTTTCTTTCAATGTCTGCTTGTGCTATTTCTTTTGTTACATTCTTTGTAAAGTGCCATTGAGCTCCGGAAAGGCACTTTATAAATAAAACTTTTTTTGTATGTGCATATGTGGGTATATAGGTGTATGTGATGTAATGAATTGTTTGTATCAAACGCCAAACTTTGCTGCAAAAAGAATCTACCTACGGGTATCAATAAAGTCAACAACAACAACAACAACAAACTTTTCAAGGTTAAATAAAGCCTTTAAAGGTCAATATTATTAGCCCTTCAAGCTATATTTTTTTCCGATAAACGACAGAACAAACCATCATTATACAATAACTTGCCTAATTACCATATCCTGCCTAGTTAACCTAATTAACCTTGTTAAGCCTTTAAATGACACTTTAAGAAGTGTCTTAAAAAATCTCTAGTCAAATATTATTTACTGTCATCATGACAAAGATAAAATAAATCAGTGATTAGAAATGAGCTAATAAAACTATTATGTTTAGAGATGTGTTGAAAAAAATCTTCTCTCCGTAAAACAGAAATTTTGGGAAAAAAATAAACTATATATAAATTAACTTGAAATGTTTTGGCATATAATGTTTACCATTTAAGTGTTTCTTTTATATCTAAAATTTAAATAAAATTAAAAGAAATACATCAAAAATGTAAAGAATTTCTCGTACTAAGTAATTAAATTACTTATTGAGTTACCTTTCAGACAAAGTAATTAGAAAATAATTTTTAATACAGTTTTAATTATGTAATTAGTAATTGATTACTTTTTACAGTAAGTAACTTACTTACCAATGCTCGAAGCATCTCAGCGAATCACTTCAAAGCTATTTCCAATATTTTTAGTTTCCTGTAGGTTGAAACGAGATTTTTGCTGTGAGAATACTGGTGCATTGAATCATCTTCAGCCTCTTGTGCACCTAGTGTGCACAGGTGTGAAAGCAAGTATTAAAGGGATAGTTCACCCAAAAATTGAAATGTATTTATTTTTATTTATTTATTTATTTTTTCAAAATTTATTTGAAATGTGTTTGCAAACCTTATATTTTGAAAAAAGCTGAATTCCATAGTAGGAAAAACAAATATTATGAAAGTCAATGGTTAAACGTTTCCAACATTTTTCAAAATATCTCATTTAGTCTTTAACCTAAGAAAGAAACGCATAAAGATTTGAAAAAAGTAAAGGGTGAGAAAATGATGACTGAATGATCAATTTTACCAGTTTTTGATGAACTATCCCTTTAAGTTTCTGCAGCTCACTGTTACTGTCTATGCAGCCACTTTAATGTGACAATCCTTGGAGACAGTTTACAGCAAGACCTTTATGCCTGTACTGGTGTGAAAAAAAAAGAAGAGACTGAAAGAGGAAGAATTTCATGCGGAAGAATGAACAGCCTCATGAAATCTATGAAAACAGTGGGGTCAGAGCCGGGTTTGCCTCAATTTCCTCTCAGTGGACGGGTTTGAGAGGAGCTCATATGGCTCTCGTACAGGAATGCCAGGCCAGCGGAGACAGGAAGTCAGAGTAAAGATTGTGAATGCATAAAAACAGTGAATGCATAAAGCAGCAGCTGCGGTTGGCAGAAAGAAGTCTACGGGCTGGCAATCAAATCCACTAAAACGCAATTACAGACCATCTCAGGAAATATGGTTCACCCCAAATTTCTGTCAACGTTTGCAAACCCTGATGTCATTCCAAACCTGCATGGCTTTCTTTTTTCTGTGGCGAGTGAACTGCAGGAAGATGATTAAGGTAATCGCCTCACTGTTCTCTTCTACAGTGGCTGATAGAATTCATGCTGAAAGTTAAAGTCGGCAAGTTAGAATTGTCCTTTTTTTTTTATTCATATGATGTACATCCAACTGAAACGGTCCTAAAATTCGAAAAAAAGTAGAGCGCTGAATGATTTGCTATGGGAACCAATCGGATCGTTAGAGGACATTACCTGCTACTGTGGTGCATAGATATTTTTATATAATTATTAGGTCACCTTGTGGCATGTTTGATGGTGGTCTGAGTATTTCAGAAACTGCCAATCTACTGGAATTTTCATGCACGACCATCTCTAGTTTTTATAGAGAATGATCCTAAATGAAAAAAAATACAGTGCTCGTGCTGATAGAAGGCAACAGTAACTCAAATAACCACTCGTTACAATGGAGGTCTGCAGAAGAGCATCACACAACACGGCCAACCATGAAGCAGATGGGCTACAGCAGCAGAAGACCACACCGGGTGCCGCTCCTGTCAGCTACGAACAGGAAACTGAGGCTACAATTCACACAGGCTCACCAACATTGGACAATAGAAGATTGGACAAACGTCGCCTGGTCTGAGGAGTCTTAATTTCTGCTGCGACATTCGGATGGTCGGGTCAGTATTTAGGGTCAACAACAAGAAAACATGGATCCATCCTGCCTTATATCAACATTTCAAACTGGTGATGGTTATTTAATGGTGTGGTGGATATTTTCTTGGCACACTTTGGGCATATTAGTACCAATTGAGCATCGTGTTAGCAACACAGCCTATCTGAGTGTTGTTGCTGACCATGTCCATCTCTTTATGACCACAGTGTCCCCATCTTCTGATGGCTACTTCCAGCAGGATAACGTGCCATGTCATAAGAGTCGAATCATCCCAGATTTTTCAACCCAGGTTTCTTGAACATGACAATGAGTTCACTGTACTGTAATTTATTTATTTATTAATTTATTTATTTATTTATTGTTATTTTTTTAATGGGACTGGGATCACCTCTGAACAATTTAAATACATCTTTAATTTTTTTTTATCTTTATTTTATTTTATTTTTTACATTTTCTGTGTTCCATTCAGAAAAAGCATGCAAATAGATAATATTAAATTGAGAAAAAAAAGTTCTTCAACTTGACAAGTTTTAACATCCTGGTCATACAGTGTCTTGTTTTTAGCCCTAATTATCTGCACAATTAACATTATTCACTATAAACAGGAAACATGGTCATCATTTATTGTTCTGTTGTGGTCTGCAATATTTGCAGTGCATTTCTGTATTTGCATATGTTGTGAGAAATACTTATGAGAAAGTCAAACTGATGAATTTGTTAATGTTTTTCTATTTGCCTGTGCTTCCACCCTGAGCAGCAATTAAGCATTTTCGATAACTAGCAGTGAGGCTGTTACAGTGCTGTGGAGGAATTTTGGCCACTCCTCTTTGCAGAATTGTTGTATTTCCGCCACATTGGAGGGTTTTCGAACATAAACAGCTTTTTTAAGGTCATACCACAGCATCTCAGTTGGATTCAGGTCAGGACTTTGACTAGGCCACTCCAAAGTCACTATAATATATATAACTCCTTTTATATTTATTGTTATAGTTAGTAGTCGTTAGTATTCCTCAGCAGTGGTTTTTGTCTCGAACTCTGACATGCAAACCATTGTTGCCCAGTCTCTACCTTATGGTGGAGTCATGAACACTCACCGTAACTGAAGCAGTTATTTTGGATGTTGTTGTAGGGTCGTTTGTAATCTCTAGGATGAGTTGTCGCTGCGCTCTCGGTGTAATTTTGGTCAGATGGCCACTCCTGGAAAGGTTGTCCACTGTTCTATGTTTTGCTCATTGGTAGATAATGGCTCTCACTGTGGTTAACTGCATTCCCAAATGAAATGGCTTTATAACCTGATTAAGAAAAACCTTCATGTTAAAACTGCATGATGTGTTTACTTGTGTTATATTTGACTGCTTTTTAATTTATTTGATGATCTGAAACACTGAAGTGTGACAAACACGCAAACAAATTGGAAATAAGTAAGGGGTAAACGCTTTTCACACCACTGTGTATGAAATGCACATGTAAGCCAGCCATGCTTTTGTATAGTAATTTACAGGTACACGACCAGCCAGTGTTTCAAACAACTACAATGTTAATAAAACCCCCTCTACTACCATTTTTAACATCACGAGTCGCTGAAGCAGAGATCCCCATCCCATAATGCAATTCTAAAGACTAAATAAACAGAAAGCACCCATGAATCACAAGGCACAGGCAACTGCGGGATGTTTTTGGCAGTAAAGCTAATGACTGAACGAGCTTGTGATGAAAAGATTCAAGCACCAGATCAAATCGTCCAAAACATCCTTTTCTTGAAGAGATCACATCAGGAGGAATGTACATTTTACTCGGCAGGGCCCAGAAGAGTCCAGTGTTTATGTAATATGACAATATATCCTCAGATTTTCCTCCTCAGTCCACAAAAACAGCACTTATTGAAACTAAGCTGCAAGACGCAGTGAAAACCCTGGATTTACACATCAACAGCACCTATTCAGTGTTCAGAAACGTGGCTTTTGAGTCAATGATTAACTACTGCTACTCATTACACATGCAGAGAGGACATTTACATAAAGTCTTAAAGATACAGCAGCAGAAGCAGGCCTAGAGAGAGAGAATATGCTCCTGATAAACAGTTTAATATGATCATTTAGGAGCACGGCTGTGAAGACTACTAATTTCAACCCAGGCTCATTATGAAAACGTAGTGCCACGAACGTTTCTGGAGACCGCACATCACGTGGTCAGAGGCACGTATGGCTGCGTTTGATTTTTTTAAGCGAACGCTACGGGGCGGTGTGACGCCGTTTCTTTTTGCGCTTACCAGCCGACCGCTCGCCTCATGTGGACGACTTTCCCACTGCAACCAGTTTGTCCTGTTAGCTCGCCGTGTTCGACGGCGGACTCAAGACGCAGAGAGGAGTTGACCATGAGGATGGGGTTTGAGTCCGGTGAGGATTGCTTTCAGAAAGCAGGTAAGGCAAAAACAGAATCCAAATAATGAAATAAACCAGTAAATAACAGGGTGAGAATGTGGTAAAGTCTGAAAATGTGGTAAAAACGAGACAAGGGCTTTAATTTTATTCTGGATTGCTTTTTTGTAAGTTGTTGGTAGGGTTTAGGGAAGTGTGTGGGTGGGTCAATCAATAAAATTTTGGTTGGGTTTAGGGAAGGGGGAGGGTGGGTCAGTCGATTGGATGGTCAGTCAGTCTTTCAGTCAGCCGACAGCGGCCTCTGGTGGGTTTACATGAGAACAGCAGGCACGAACTGCATTCGCGAGAAACATTTGAGATCTCAAAAAGCATCCGCAGCAGCCTCTCATGGATTTGCGAAAACAAAAAGTGCAAAAAGACGTACCTCACGGGACGTATTCCGTGGCCTCCAGAAACGTACTCAGGACTACGTTATGAGTCTGGGTTGACTAATTTGCAATGTATTGGTTGTGGTGTAAAGTAACTAATTACAAATACTCAAACTACTGTGAGTAGTTTTTCTCAGAAAATGTTATTTAATAAGTAGTTTTAAAGATGTGTACTTTTACTTTCCCTTGAGTTCATTTTTAGTGCAGTATTGGTACTTTTACTCCACTACTTTCCTTCAACCTGCAGTCAAAGGTTTTTGTAATACTAATAAGGTAAGTAGGGTTCTCTAAAGAAAATTACATTGACAAAAAACTGACAATTTTTTTCCGCATATTATATTTAATGTCAATATTCTGGGATATTTATATATATGAAAACATACATACAGAAGAATCGCTACAGTCAAGTAGAAAGCATTATAAGCTTTTAGGAACAGTGTACTTATTTGGTCTTAATGGATTTGTTTCTGTTCACTGTTCACTTTTAGTAAATGATGTGTTGTCGACATGCTGAATCTGGCCAAGGAGCTCCAACATTAACCTGAAGAGAAACGACATGTGGAACAGACCAAACCTGACCGATGGCTAGGGTCAGACATAATCTGTGAACATTTTTTGCTATTTCTGCTCAGAATTTTGTTTAAAATTCTGCATATTTATGTGGAATGATTTTGGGAGTATCATAAAACTTAATATATGAAAAAAAAAAAATACCTTTTTAATTTTTATTTAATGTTTGCAACGTAAATTCAATTAGACCCTCTTTATTTGGTAAACAAAGTAAGTCTCTCTGCGGAATCTGTAACAGGGTCAGAATGTGGTAAAATCTGAAAATGTGGTAACAATCAGGTAGCAGCGAGGGCTTTTTCCTTTTCTGGATTGCTTCTGAAAACACTGTCTGTTGGGTTTAGGGAAGGGGTGGATGGGGGGATCGGTCATTCAGTCAGTCAGTCTGCAGTGGCCTTTGGTGGTTTTACATGAGAAGAACAGGCACTTAAGAGAGAAGTTTGAGAATTAAAAACACGTACACAGTGGGCTCTGGTGGATTTGCGAAAACAAGAACTACAAAAAAACGTAGCTCCTGGGATGTATTTGGCATTGTTCATAAATTTATATAGGGGTACGTAATCAGAATGAGCCTGGGTTGTATAAGTCACTTTTCCCCATATTTTTATGTTTTAATAAATGTCACAAATTGCAAACTCACACATTTTAATATATAAAGACCCTGTCTCAATCAAAACTGTATTAATCCTAATCACATGCCTCAAGAACCAAAACCAAAGTCATCATGCCATTGTCATCGACACAATAGTAAATCAGCACATTTTACAAACTCTCGCCCATTACTTACACAAATGAAGTCAAGATGAACACACACTTTAAGGTCCCTTTACCTCATTTTAACACTGAATCCAGTAACCCGCTGACATTACAGCAGAGCGCCACTATTTTCTTAAAGCTTGTAAAAATGTCTGTGCCTGGTTTTTCTCTTCCCTCGCTGCACGAAGCACCATTTTTCATTACTGTGGTTAGAAATTAAACGACTATAAAATGAGTATGATCTACGCCTGCAGCTATCAGAAAGCGAGCCGTCACCACAACCGCAACAAAACCCCAAACGTATCAAAAAAGGCTGAATGGATTGTAAACACAAGGTTTTTGCCACTCTCATAATTCATCTAAGAAAAAGCAAAGAGCTAAACAAATGACATTTTTACGTTTGCTTGCGTGTGTTATTATCACCATCCTTTCCAAGTTCTGATTGTATTTTTGCTGATCCGATATTATCAAAAATGACCAGTCCGGTTTCAGTTGTTGCCATTTTTGCCACAGTTCCATTCATGAATGTCTTGTGTACAATAGATGAAAGCTAACCTTGTACCGTGCACACTATTAAACCTGTTTCATTTGAATAGTGCTCATTCAACACCCTCGTAACATCCAACATCACACAGTCAAATCCTCCGTGGCCCTCAGCAATGGCCAATTAGCCTCTCTCTCAATAGGTGACAGAAGCAATATCATCAAAGAGTGTTTCCACATCTGTCCAGGACATTTGTGACCTCACATGCAAACCAAATCATGAACAAGCTCAAACAAAACCTGCATGGCATGTTTGTATTTTGCCCATCAAACCTGGCATCTACTGTATTTTAAAGCCTTGTATAAATGTCATCACAATGGCGCAGTGGGTAGCACAATCGCCACACAGCAAGAAGGTCGCTGGTTCGAGCCTGGGCTGGATCAGTTGGCATATCTACATGGAGTTTGCATGTTCTCTCCGTGTTTGTGTGGGCTTCCTTCGGATGCTCCAGTCCAGAGACATGCGGTACAGGTGAATTGGGTAAGCTAAATTGTCTGTATGTTTGTGTGTAAATGAGTGTGTATGGATGTTTCCCAGTGATGGGTTGCAGCTGGAATGGCATCCGCTGTGTAAAACATATGCTGGATAAATTGGCGGTTCATTCCGCTGTGACGAATCCAGATTAATAAAGGCACTAAGCCGAAAAGAAAATGAATGAATAAATTTCTGGTCAAACTTGATTTTAAGGTAGAATTCTCGCAGTTTGCAAACAATTAGTACCAATGTTAGATTTCTGTGTTATTTACAAAGATAAAATGAGTTGTTCAGCAGTAAACTATACTTTCTGACCTCCAGGATCTGATAGATCTCTGTTTATTTGGTTAAATGTGAGCTTTTGTTTGCTGATACACACCGAACTATGTCAGGGAAGACAGGTGATGTTATCAAGCAGTAATTCTTTTTATGGGTCTGAAATAATATTTAGGAAGACAAAACTAATGTTAGCCTACATCCACATTGATCTCCTGTGAAGTTAATTGAACTTTGATTTGTTGCATGTTCTCCCCGTGGTCTCGTGGGTTTCCTCTGGGTGCTCCGGTTTCCCCCACAAGTCCAAAGATGTGGTACAGGTGAATTGAGTAAGCTAAATTGTCTGTAGTGTATGAGTGTGTATGGATGTTTCCCAGAGATGGGTTGAGGCTGGAAGGGCATCCGCTGCGTAAAATAAATGCTGGATAAGTTGTCGGTTCATTCCGCTGTGACGACCCCAGATTATAAAGGGACTAAGCCGATAAGAAAATGAATGAAAGAATGAATGAAATTGTCTGTAGTGTATGTGTGTGAATGAGTGTGTATGGATGTTTCCCCGAGATGGGTTGCAGCTGGAAGGGCATTAAGCTGTATAAAACATAACGCTGGATAAATTGGCAGTTCATACCGCTTTGGCGACCCCGGATTAATAAAGGGACTGTAAAGAAAATGAATAAATCGTATATTATTACGTGTTTTCAAATGTAAGTGCTTATATTTATTTAGGGAGCATATTGCGGTCAAGTGAGAAGTTCGTTGGGCGTGGTTGATTTGATGTACAAGCGTTTGGTTGGAAGTTTGATTCCGCGGCTCCACCTCTGGCTCCATCAGGCAGTCCCTTTTGCGCACACCCAGGCTCCATATTCAGCAGTTTTTTGTTACCGTTTGTGCCCGTCTTGAGACGTTTTGCATTCAAAGCATTCAGTGGGAAAAGGTGCTGTCGCGTCATCCATATTTTTTACAGTCATTGATCATTATTCATTCATTTTCTTTTCTTGTCGGCTTAGTCCCTTTATTAATCTGGGGTCGCCACAGCGGAATGAACCACCAACTTATCCAGCATTTGTTTTACGCAGCGGATGCCCTTCCAGTCGCAACCCATCTCTGGAAAACATCCATACGGTCTCATTCAAACACATACACAACAGACAATTTAGCCTACCCAACTCACCTATACGACATGTCTTTGGACTTGTAGGGGAAACCGGAGCACCCGGAGGAAACCCACGCGAACACGGGGAGAACATGCAAACTTTACAGAGTAATGCCAACTGACCCAACCGAGGCTCGAACCAGCGACCTTCTTGCTGTGAGGCAAAAGCACTACCTACTGCACCACCGTGTCACCCTATTGGTCATTATACAATGGTTAAAAATTAATAGTAGGTGCTTGTTCAATTTTTCTTATGTATAAATAACCTGCATAAATATATATTTTTAAATGTTTTTATTTCATATTAAATGACTGAATCCACTGATCTAACCGTGTTTATTGTTAATAAACGTTATTATGAAATCATTGTTTTCCTTCATGAGCTCTCATGAGGAGTCGTGAAGGCACACAGTCAAATACGTCCCTGATCACACCCACAGCCCAAGAGCCAAAACTGAGCCCAATGCAGAGACACAACACAATACAGCTCCTGTTGTTCAAGACCCCCCACCCCCTCCCCCAACATCTGCACAATCATTAACAGATGTTTGAACCCACTGAACACACACACACACACACACACACACACACTGCTCATTCAATATTCTGAATGGCACACACACATTTGGCACAGTTATGTCGCAAAAAAAAAACTACATACTCCATGTAGAAGATGAATAAGTCTCTGTGAAATAAAAAAGAAATCAAAAAGTTTTTAGACAATACTATCAATATATTAGTCTTAAAGGCGACCTATTATGGAAAAATCACTTTTATAAGGGGTTAAAACACAGTTGTGTGGCAGCAGTGTGTGAATATAACCAGCCACTACTGGTAAAAAAGTATTAATTAATTTTTTTATAATCACTCTTCATAAAAAAGAGTCTGCAGAAACACTTTGATTGACATTCTCCCTTTGTACGTGTCATCAGACAGGAGAAACCCCGCCCATTAGTGATTGGTGACCATCTCTCCCTCATTAGCACAGGGCGTTAGTCTTCTTTTTGAATCTTCCGCTATGCTAACATCGATTTTTGTAGCTCCACCCATTTTTAAAAAGAGGGGTTGGACCACAATCTCATTTGAATTTAAAGCGACAGTCACCAAAATGTCACAATTAGAATCAAAGCCTAAATGTCACGATCCCCAAAAATAATAACAACAACAACAAGGATCCAAGATGCAAGGTTTTTAATGACCAGTGGAAAGACGAGCAGGACAATAATAGATCAAAATAGGGAAAAAGCACAAAATAAACGCGATGCTGTATGGAAAAGCCAGTGAAGTCCAGATCAGAGTAGCTCTCCGGGAACAGCTACTTCAGGAGTTCACACTTAGCTGCTGATTGATTATAAAGCTTGTTTGGCATGCTGTCCCGGGAGAGAGCCCTGAGCTCATAAGATCATCAAGCCCGGGGCTCCCTTCTGTTTGCAAGGCAATGGGAGTTTGAGCTCAGGGCAGAACTGAAGGGTTGAAGCGTGGCCAGAAATGTTGCAGTATTATAGCAGAGAAAGCTAAAATGCCATCCAAATGCCCTCTATTTCTACAGAGCTTCTTCTGATTCTGTATTTGGGCTTCCAAAGGACACGACACAAAGACAGAAGTGCTTACAATTTAATTTAATTATGTTTCAGAAAATTATAAAAATATACAGCTAGCATTTGACAAAGGAGAACTTCCAGAATCTCTCCCAGTTCAGTGCTGGATTCGTCTAAAAGCTCCTCAAAGGAGCAGCTCCAACAAGCAGAAGCTGTGGATGGTGAGTTACAACCTGTAAGTATTTTTAATTTGTTAAAATTGATCGATGACATGCACAGTGTTTAGCGTTAATGGTATGTTGTCGCGAGAATGTAAACAATGGGAAATACTGTTTGCCACCGCTAACAATTTAGCTACAAATTCATATTTATCAGTCAAACTGCTGTAAACAGCCACAATCTTCAGCAGCGCTGCAGTGTCTCTCTATGCGGATGCTTTTCCTGAATTCTACATCTCAGATAATGAACTCACAAAAGATTTGAAGAGTTCACACTTAGCTGATGATTAATAATAAGGCGTATTTGGCATGCTGTCCCGGGAGAGAGCACTGAGCTCAGAATATCCTTGAGCCCGGGGCTCCCTCCCGTTTGAAGGCGAGAGGAGAGTTTGAGCTCAGGTGAGTCTCGAGGCGAAGTTCTTCAAGACGAAGATGACTGGACTAGAAAGCTCTGGCAATTTATAGTGTGTCAGGATTCGTCTGATTGGTGCCATACGCGGAGCTGATGTGGTGCCAGCTGTGTTCAATCATAAACATGTGATCCTCTCGAAATTAGTTTATAAATAAACCCCACATGTGATGGTTTCATATTACTTATACATGCTTCTTATATGTAAAAGACATGAAACGCGTTCAGTTAGGTAAAAACAATACAGGATAGCTCGCCTAATGTTGCGGTCACAGTAGATTTTGAGAATGAAATTCTGTGGTATGACGCTGCGAAAAGGGATTAAATAAGATGATTAGAGATGTAAAATATGGAGCAATCGCTCGCTTTTTTAAAATTTCTGTCCAGAGAGGTCATGTTTTGATCTTCAGTTGATCTCACACAACCACATGATGCGATTTCGCATTTCAGAGTTCACCAAGCTTGAACTTTCCAACGCAGCGAACTGCGAAACTTGTCGCAGGAGCTTGCGTTTTCGGTCTGCCACATTCGCATGAGTATGAATGGAAGTCTATGGGGAGAAAAAAATCAGCGTGACCGGGGCTTAACTTGTGTTGCAGCAGGAGAATCAATCAAAGCTCACATGGGTCGTACATCTTGCACTTTATTCTTCTGTCAACAGCGTCACTGTATACTCTTAGAAATTAGTTGTCACTGTGGTGGTACCTTTTCAAAAGGTACAAATTTATCCCTGAAAGATCTATATTAATACCTCAAGAGTACATATTAGTACCTAAAACGTACAAAAGTGTTCCTCTTAAAATTTGAAGGCGCTAATATATACTTTTGGGGTACCATTATGGACCTTTTGAGTACAAATTTGTACCTTTAGAAAAGGTACCACCCCAGTGACAGCTCGCGTACCTTTATTTCTGAGAGTGTATATTACAGAAAAATAACTTCAGAGAAAAAGAAGAATATACATCGGTCCCGCACACGTGGTTCTCGTGTTACATGCATCCACAGACTGTTCACACACATGCATACATAAAATGGCGATTCTCTCTTAAATGTTTCCCAGAAACGGGTTGCAGCTGGAAGGGCATCCGCTGCGTAAAACAAATGCTGGATAAGTTGGCGGATCATTCCGCTGTGGCGACCCCGGATTAATAAAGGGACTAAGCCGAAAAGAAAATGAATGAATAAATGTTTCCATATCAAGTATTCTATGGTAGCTTAAAATGCACAGCCTTTTTTACTGGGACAATACATATTTAAGGCATCGGTACGCTATAAACTGAGACTTGATGAAGAATGAAAGAATTACATTTTCATCACATTTAAGCCTCTGTGATTCTGGTGAACAGAAACGTGTTGTCCAAATACCAGACTGCGATTTAATACTTTTAAATCTACTGTAATGCGGGATAAAAGGTTCATACATGGTGGCTAAGGCAGTCTCCAGAGAGAAGCGGAGTGAAACTGTGCCAGAACGCGCTGTTTAAACATCCTCACTTTATCCCACAATCATAAAGAAGATCCCTCTATGACTCTTCTAGGCTGATTGTGGTTTCCAGGAATCTGCAGTGAGACTGGTGTGTGTGTGATCACACTAATCTACCCGGGACTAATCAAGTGTGGGAAAACAGTATCGGGCGGATCACATTTCACTGTGGTTGGCATCAGACTGGAGCAAATGGCAACAAAGCCCCGTGTTCACCCAACATCCGACAGCTGAGCACAACACTAACAAACTGCTGGAATGCTACGCCGCTAGATTGTGGATAACTGATTGATAAATCACTGATAGATTAGCATCAGGCCCACACACTTCTCATTATGCACTCTTTAGCAGTCTTCTGGTCTCTGAGATCAGCTGCTAATGTCCATATTAATATTATTTATATGTGAAATAGTATTTATATAGGAAACACTTTTACTTCATGTTGACTTTAAAGGAGACAACTGTTTAAAAAGGGTTCAAATCTATTTTATTTCTACTTATGACATGTTTTTGATAACAAAAAAAATCAGTATTATAAGTGTACATAAGTAAACAAGTCAATAGCAGTGGTGTAATGGTACATGTATGCAATCTCGAACCATCAAGGTACGGGAGTGATGGTTCGGTCCATGTGCTGGTCCAGTTACTGGAGTTAGGCAGAAAATACCACAGCAGTGCAACAACTGAGGAGCCTTTAACAAAGAATGCATCTTTTCATCTGAAAATGTGAGATGCAGCTCTCAGAAATAGTTCTGCCATGTTGCCGTTGTCATGCTAACTTTGGTAGACAGAAGCTCCACCTTCCATTTTTTCTGATTGGTCCACTGCTTGTGGGTGAAGGTTGAAACTCTTTTATCTTGACATGCAGTTTAAAAAGCGTGATGCTCATGTGTGAAAGGATGGCTAAATCACTCCATAATATCAGACCCCAAGAATTGTAGTTAAAGAGACCATATTATACATTAAAAAAAGGTCATATTTTGGTTTTGGGGGTCTTCATCAACAGGCTAATATGCATGCAAGGTCAAAAAACACATTCATTGTCTTATAATATGCATTTATTTTTAACTCATTATCTCAGCGACTCCTATATGAATCATTTAGCGATTCATTTGTTCCCAAACTACTCCTTAGCGCGATGCTATTCTGCTGATTGAGTCGATGACCCAGTCTGTTGCGATTGGTTCAGCACGAGACAATGCCCATCATGGCATAGTGAATGCGTGAGCATACCTGCCAACACTCCCGTTTTTCCCAGGAGTAGCCCGTATTTCAGACCCATCTGTTATTTCTCCCGGAAAACCACCCCCCAGTCCTCAGCATTTTGGTATGGTCTGTGAAACCCCCGGGTTGCCAACATTGGTATAGGATCCGATCGTAGCGCCCGAAACACGCTTCACAGGAGTTAAGACAGCTCATCCCCGAACTCAACCTCCCCAATCTCCCAGCATATTACTCTATTGTTAACCATAACTAAAAACAGCGACAGACATTCAGTATTAATGCACACATCAGCAAAAGCTGAACCATTATGAAACATGACCGCCGCGCGTGAGTAGGAACAGCCCATGGTGGCCATAGCAACGACAAACAGCAGAGGAACACGAGCTCACAAACGCATTTTAATCCATAAACAAAGCAACACGCGTCGCGTTTTCAAAACACAATTAAATTCATAATTTGCAAGCTAGAGAAAACAGCGAGGCAACAGTTTTAATCACACTTACATTGAAATGGAGGAAGAAGGAGAGGTTGGATAGAGGGTGCAGGCCAGATTCACGGTGGCAGGCCAGATCAGCCGTCAGGCCACTGGGAAATGTCCCGATGCTCCCCATGCTCCTTCGACGGCCGGCGAATCCCCCGTTGTAATAGTGTAGATTTTACAAGCACTCCTCAGAGGGAACACAGCACAAGGCTGGGGCTATAATGCTTTGTATATTTTTGCAAAAATGCCTCAACCACTGACTTTTCACAGCTTTATCTTTAGGAAGGGAAAAGAGCACAACTTTCCCCTCACACTTCAGAGCACTGCGTCCACGTAACATGATTTAACCGGAATGCGATACAGTGCTTGTCATCTTCCACTTTCTCTTCCTGTCTGTGGGCGGGGCCGGGGGGTTTCAACTTTCCCGGGGTTTGCGCACGCAGCTAGTGGGCGGGGTTTATGTTTCGTGTTGACGTCAAGCCGAAACGGCTAAAGACTCGTTATAACAACGATTCATTTGAAGAACGATGAGTCGACTCTTTTATGGATGAATCAATAGTTTTAAACACTGTGCACTTTCAGATTTAAGCCTCAGCTGGACATTTCACTTCACTTAGAGCTGTGTTACACACTGCATGGAAGCTCATTTTCAAAAACCCATAATAGGGGCTCTTTAAATTCCATCCATATATAATCATTGAGCTAGTAGATGGACCCTTACATGTGCAAGGAGCTGCAGAATATGTGAGTGATCACCAGGGTTGGGTGTAATGCGTTCCACAGCAATGCACTACCGTATTCTAATGACATTTTTAGGGAACACAGTAATGTAATGAATTACATTTTTAAATTTGTGTAATTTGATTAAAGTTACTAAAGTTAGTGTAATTGCGTTACTTACATTACAAATATTTTTAAATTGCTGGAGAACGCAAGCTGAAATGGTTGTTGACGAGAGTGGTTGCTTCTACAAGCGGAAATACAGACATTACTGTGACTGTAACTGTGAAATGCAGTCTATGTCCAGTCTCTAAAGAACTTTCGACTGCTTTTAACCATACCTTTCAACATTGAGATGTGAAAATAAGGGATATGCCCACCATAATAAGGGATGAACCCCCCTCAAAAAATAAATAAAAAATTTATATGTTTTCCTGGAGCTGTTTCATTGTAAATAAACAGTTAAATGGTCAGTAATATTTTTTATATTCTTATTTACAAAAGGAAATTTAATAGTATACATTAGCAAACAGTTGAGCTTATTAAAATGAGCTAATATAAAGAAATAGAATCAAGTGATCAAATCTCATTCATCTTTGTCTCACTGTATAACTCACACATTCGGATTAAAGAGCAACTAATGAATCTCATTTATTTAGATTTTCTGTTTGATTACATTAAATAATAGAGGTGTCACTTTAAAAATGCACTCATCTAACCTTATAATAAAAGCATTCGATTGCTTTCCTAACGTTTTATGCTCATTTAGGACGAAATTAGTTGTGTTTGAAAAAAAAAAATCAAGATCGACATCTTTATATGTTATTATTATTAACTATGTGTATATGTCTCTTCAAACATGCACCCAAAACCCAGTATCCACTTTCGCTGCGCTTCAGATCGTGTGTACAGAATGCATTAGGGAAACAGCGTCTGTATATCACTATGGAGCGCGTCAGCTGACAGTCACGCACCGCTTTATGACTGTTTTGAGGATTGCATAGAAGAAGCGACGGCATCTGTAATGAAAGAAAAGGGAATCCAGCCGCTTTTACATTTATTTCAAAGTGTTTCATGCCTAAACCGAAAGCACAGAACTGACTCACATTTAAGAGCAAGGGGCGGCCCCTGGTGGTTCGGATTTGCTTATCCGCTAGTGAGGGATAGGTTTACGGGTGGGGGTTTGGGGATATGGCTGCTTTTAAAAATCATACATTTTAAAAACAAATTAAATGATATGAATTTGTAAATATTAGCCACTTTCCTGACAGTACATAAATAATTTTCCTCACATTTCCTCGTGAGGTCTGACTGCATGAACTCTTGAGTGTCTGAATCTCTTCATTAGTGTCAGAAAATCAACTTCGGGCCATATGAGAATGGCCTGTCCACACGTACGTCACAGTTACACTCTTCACCCTCTGCAATTAACATTTCTGCGTGCGTACTGGGACATGCAGAGGTTATAGCAGGAGTGGAGGACTTATGAAGGAGTTTTATTCTTAGCGGAAAGCAGAATGCCATCAGAGAGGCCCGATGGAAGAAGCCCAGGCCCAGATACGCCAACTCCGTTCACTGGGACTTTGGACTGGCTTCTGCCGCACTCATTAAAACCATCTGGTGGGAATGAGACACATTTTCCAGATTAAAGACCCTCGTATCGCTCCCCCCTTGCTAAAGAGTGAGCCAATTAGCTTGAGAGATCTGCGCCAGAGGGCAGCACACAATGTGAAAACTGCAGAGGAAAGATGCGTCATCAAAGGGAAGTTAAGATAATAGTTCTGTCTATTTGTTTACCTGGACACGATCTAAAAACAAAAGAGAAAATGAAGTTACGGTATAGTGCAAATATGAAGAATGTTATGGTCATGATACAAAAAGTGGAAGATTATAAGTGGGGAAGTTGAAGTAATTCCTGAAAATGACTAAATATTTGGATAGCAAAGTAAACATCTGTCTGTTCAGTAACTTTAAGGACGCTTTCAGAATAGTGGCCAGATTCACAACAGTTTTTCCAAATGCAAAGACTCGTTCAGCATAAACAAAAAATTACTGGCAGCATTTACTGAAAACATGCAGAGAAGCATTAGTGCTGAAAAGGTGTGGATAGTTTCCATTTTAGACTTAAAATTTATATAGGAAATATTAAGAATATGGAAATGAATGATGCAATGTAATTTAAGCAATTTGTGGCACTCAATCTACTGGTGTTTGCACAACAAAATCTTGTTATCGAAAGGTTGCAGATTTGATTCAAAGCGCTGGCAGTAATTGTAGACAAAGGGAGTGAATGAACCTCACTCTCTCCACCTTTGATACCCAACTAAGGTGCCCTTGAGTAACTGCTAATGTCTCCCTGTGCACTGGAAGCAGTAAGTCTCATCTCACTCACCCCAACTTCAATTATTGCAGGGACTGGAAATTAAACCAGCAACTCACAGGATTAAACCAATTTGGTCTTGTTAGTTCATTTTTGGTGGCAGAGTTCAGACACTAGTCCTGTCTTGTCTTGTATGCTGTGCTCAGTTTGAGTTTTTCTCCGGTCAAGCACTTGTATTTCCTGTCATTGTCTGTCTTTGTCTTTGTATGAGCGCCATTTAGGCCGCACTCGAGCCGTGCGTGCTCCCGCTTGACGCGGGTGCGTGAGGTCCAGGCATGCTCAGGATGCGCAGCCTCGTCCTGGAATTCGCGGCATGTTGTTCGTTCTCAGTGCTCTAGTCTAGTTTGTGTCAGTTGGTGCTGGGATCGGGCATGCGTGTTACATATGTGAATACACGGTCATGTCTTGCGTTCTATTTGTGTTGGTGTTGTGTAAGCACGTGGCTTCATTTTTACATTGTGGCCGTGTGCTTTAGTGATTGTTTCATGTGAACACACGGTTAATGAGTTCTCTCATTGGCTGCGTGTTCTAGTCCTGTTTTGTCTTGAGTACACGGCTTGTGTTATCCCTTCGTGTCATGTGATCTTGTGTCTATTGTCTAGTCCCATCCTCCTTGTTATCCCATTATTAGTTTATTCAGTTTACCTGTTTGTTTGTTAATTTTAACTCTTTATAGCTCCCTCTTGTCTGCTGTCCTGTGCCAGTTCCTCATACATTGTACTTCAAGTTTCTGCCATGTCTTGTCCTGAACTTCCTAGCCAGCCCAGCCAAGTCTGTATTTTATCTTTTAGTTCTGTTTTTCCCCCTTGGGGTAGTTTTTGTTGCCTTTTTGTTGTATTTTTATAATTTTTAAATACCCATTTTAGTTCTGCAACTGAGTCCTCGTCCTTTCCCTAACCCAGGCATGTCCAAACTTAGTCCTGGAGGGCCGGTGTCCTGCAGATTTGAGCTCCAACTTGCCTCAACACACCTGCAAGGATGGTTACAAAAGCATAGTAAGTGCTTGATTAGCTAGCCCAGGTGTGTCTGATTGGGGTTGGAACTAAATTTTGCAGGATACTGGCCCTCCAGGACCAAGCTTGGACACCCCTGACCTTACCCAACCATGATAGCAACCTTTCAATTACAGGTACAACTCCCTAACTATTAGACCACAACTGCCCCTTAGGAATGCAGAACAATATAGCAAACAACAGACAGGAAGTGTGTTTATTGACAGACTTGAGGAATGACATGCAGATCTGATGCGTTATCTGATTTGGATGAATAGCAGGAACATAGAACGAGGAACATACGAGACATGGGGAATATCCATGGGAGACAACGGTGAGCACAGGTAAACAGGAACACAAAGCAACAGGAGAGAGTCAGGTGAGTTCCCACTGCACAATTTTTACCCTGATTTTTGCTGACCAACAGGTTTTGTGAAATTACTGCCAAATCCCGGAAATCAAATGCAGGAGGCAAATCAGTGCTTGATCCCATGAGCAACGATCATGCAGGGTGAATTATCAAAGACACAATCTGAGAGTTGCTGACGTGTCACCAACACCTGCAAAGTATTTAGCATGCTAAATATCTGGACCTGCTGTGAAAGTGTTCTGACCAAGAAACACATCTGCATTGACCAACAGCCAATGAGATACAGGACAGTGAGGAGTTAGGCAGGGAGTTCAAGTCAAGCTGAGAGTTATATATTATCATTCTGCTACATATGTGGACATACGGTGGAATGAAATGTCTTGTCTCACAGGACCACAGTGCTATATAAATAAACATAATCATAAATATGAACACAACACTGGATGTAAGAGCTATTATAAACCTATACTTGATATGGAAGACATTACGAACAGTCATTTTTTACAGGTTTTAAGGTGTCCTTGGAGATTTATATGATTACAGGTAAAGTCAAATGGATGGTTGTGAGGATGTTCTTGGTATAAAGAGAGATAGTCCACCCAAAAGCTTAAATTTTCTCACTATTTACTCAGTACATTTGCTCATTATGTACTATTTACTAGGTTCCAAACATGTGTGTGTGTGTTTTTATTTTATTTTGTTGAACACAAAATAGCATAATTTGAAGCTGAAAAGTACTAACCATTGGCCCCATAGTAGAAAATGTAGATAATATAAAAGGTTTCTTTAAAATATCTTATTTTGTGTACAACAGTAAAAAAAGAAACTCATATAGGATTGAAACAAGAGAAAGCTGAGTAAATAATGACAGAATTTTCAGAAACATTGCAAGAATTCATTCATTTCATTTATTTTCCTTTGGCTTAGTCTTTAATTCAGAGATCACCACAGAAGAATGTACTGCCAACTATTCCAGCATATGTTCAACGCAACGGATGCTCTTCCAGCTGCAACCCAGTACTGGGAAACACCCATACAATCTCATTCTCACACACAGTCATACACTACGACCAATTTAGTTCATCCATTTCACCTATGTCGCATGTCTTTTGACCATGGGGGAAACTGGAGGACCCAGAGGTAACACACGAACACGGTGAGAACATGCAAACTCCACACAGAAATGCCTCCTGGCCCAGCCGGGACTTGAACCAGTGACCTTTTTGCTCTGAGGCGGCATTGCTAACCACTAAGCCACATTCCACCTCTATATTCCCAAAAATTGCCAGAGATTTCAGACAGAAATGCCATTGGCATACCTGTCAACATTGGGATGTGAAAATAAGGGATCAACACACAACACACAATTGCACATATGGAAACTTGAGGTGACTGAGTAAATACTGTCGACACAGTAGTATAAAATAATATACTCTGCTTAAGTGTATATATTCAACCCTGGAGTGATCGAATATTCAACATACACAACAACAATGAGGTCTTGTAAAGTGACGCAAAGACAATAAACTCTCTAAGGAATTGGACAATATTAATAATTTTAACATAATTTACAATTTTAGTGCCGTTGTGATTTCACATGCTGAGTGATGTCGTTTTTTCCCACTGTGTCCGACATTAAAATCAATACGACACACCTTGCAGAAAGCGTGGGCGTCGTCAAGGTGGCTTCTAGACAAATTCAGAATACAGAAATACAGAATTCTTCCGTCCAGCTGTTGGTAAATTTACATGTATATATTTTTTTCTTTGCCGAAGCACAACCTGACTCTTTTCTTTCCATCATGTGTACTACTACTGACGCAGCTGCTTGTTGCTACTGCCACCGTTCAAGTCCCCCATCTACCTCCTGCGCAGAAATCAACAGCGCACCTGAGTTGTAACTTATGTTGCCAGATTGAGGTAAAATATGTTACAAGATTTGAATATTGCGTCAATTGTGTGAAGTAATGAACTTCATTCAAGATCTGGCAACTTCACAAATATAAACAAAAGTGCTTTTTTTGAAACTGCATTGGGAAGTACAAATTACGGGAGTTTCCTGGGAGAAATAACAAACCAGGAGGGTGGCGGGAGATGGATGTGAAATACGGGAGACTCCCGGGAAAAACGGGAGTGTTGGCAGGTATGATTTGATCTCACGTGTCTGCGTATCTCCTTCCCAGTTTCTCCTGGTCTCTCCTCTGGTTGTCATTGATCCCCAGTTTCGTTTATCTGTTTGCCTGGCTTCTACATCTTCTCCAGTCCCTCTGATCCATCCTGCAAAGCATCTACATTCAGTTTTGTTTACTCTGTCATCCAGTCTAATAAACTGTTGTTATACTTGCATCTCTGGTTCCCGTCTCCTTCTGTGACCGAAGCAAATGTAAGTAATACTTTCTGTTACCTTTACATGAATGTAATACATCCACAAAAGTAACATTACGTCAATTCTGTGAAAAAGAGAATCACAAAAGCCAGGAAAGGTAGTGAAGCGAAGTACACATGATTAATACAGTGGGGATACACATTTGAGAACACTTTCAGATGTCGGTCACACTTTATTTTGATGGTCCATTTGTTGAATTTAAGTTACATTGCAACTAATTCTCATTCGATTATAAGTAGACTGTTAGGCTGGGGTTAGAGTTAGGGTTAGGGGTAGGGTTAGTGTAAGTTGGCATGTACTTACAAAGTTTCTTATAGTCAGTTATATGTCTGTTGAATGTCAGTATCAACAGATATTAAGCAGACAGTCTACTAATACTCAAGCGGACCATCGAAATAAAGTGTTACCCAGATGTCTCCTAGTTATTGTTGTTAATCTGAAAATACAGTCATTTCAATAGGAATCCAAGCAAGCAGGAATTCTGCTTGAGGATAAAATTCCCAATGTGACCATAGATCTGATGGAAAATACTGCTGTGAGAGTCCACCACAGAAATCTGGGTGTGAATGTGGTCCGTGAAGCAAAGCTTGACACCACGAGATGAACATAAACACCCCAAAATTGTGGTTTGTGTCGAGCTGATCGTAGCTGGAAAGTATCACACGTCTTGTCCTGGATGACCTCTGCTCACTGCATACTAAGATATGCACTGTAAGTTTCAAACAGTCTCCATGTCAAATATGACACAATATCTAAAACGCTCAGTGTTTATAAACCTCATACGCACATAATTAGTCAGTCAGTGTGTGAATGTGTCTGAGGGTGATGGGAAAGTCTGCGGAAATTAGAAACGACAGTACAGTAGACACTTTTTGACCCCTTTAAATTAAGGGAAAGGAATCCTAGACGGTCAGTATGGAAAGATCCCTTTGTAAATGAAACTGTTAAGAGTTCTGTTACATGGAGGGAAAAAACTTTCCTACTTACACCAAAGAAAGCCTTCTTCTCTCTAGTAAAACTGCACCCAATCCTGTTGGGACAGATTTGTTCTCCACTTCAGGAAGGCTGACTGATTTTATCTCTAAAATGTGATGTTTTATTGGAAAAATCACTTTTGTGTGTCCGGGATTGAAGGATGTGTGTATGGTTGATATTTAGTTGTGCAGTATTAGCACTACAGTTGGTTCGTAACGCAGATTATGCAAACCTTTTTCATCCATATAATTAGATTTAGATTTTACTGTATCTTAGACCTCCACTTGAAACTTACACTGTTACAGGTAGTTTTTTAAAATGTTGTTGAATACACAAAACATTCAGCATTTCTGGGACTGATTTATTATGAGCCACTCACAAGCTGCTTTATTAAGTACATCTGTCCTTATCCTCGTTAATGCAAATTCCTAAACAGCCAATCACATGGCAGCAAATCAATGCATTTAGGCATGGAGACATGGTGATTTAAGTGACTTTGAATGTGGCATGGTTGTTGGTGCCAGACGGGCTGGTCTGATTATTTCAGAAACTGCTGATCTACTGGGATTTTCACGCACAACCATCTCTAGGCTTCACACAGAATGGTCCGAAAAAGTGAAAATATCCAGTGAACGGCAGACTGGATGGAGAAGATAGAAAGGCAACAGTAACTCAAATAACCACTCGTTACAACCGAGGTCTGAAGAAGAGCATCTCTGAATGCACAACACGTCCAACCTTGAGGCAGATGGGCTACAGCAGCAGAATACACGGGTGCCACTCCTGTCAGCTAAGAACAGGAAACTGAGGCTACAATTCACACAGGCTCACCAAAATTGGACACTAGAAGATTGGAAAAACGTTGCCTGGTCTGATGAGTCTCGATTTCTGCTGCGACATTCGGATGGAAGTGTCAGAATTTGGCATCAACAACATGAAAGCATAGATCCATCTTGCCTTATATCAACGATTCAGGCTGGTAGTGGTGGTGTAATATGGATATTTTCCTGACACACTTTAGGCCTTTAGTACCAATTTAGCATTGTGTCAACGCCACAGCCTACCTCAGTATTGTTGCTGACCATATCCGTCTCTTTATGACCACAGTGTACCCATCTTCTAATGGCTACTTCCAGCAGGATACTGCACCATGTCATAAAGCAGGAATCGTAGACTGGGTTCTTGAACATGACAATGAGTTCACTGTTCTCAAATGGCGTCCACAGCCACCTGAACTCAATTCATTAGAGCACCTTTGGGATGTGATGGAACAGGAGACTCACATTATGGATGTGCAGTTGATAAATCTGCAGCAACTGCGTGATACTATCATGTCAGTATGTACCGAAATCTCTGAGGAATATTTCCAGTACCTTGTTAAATCTATGCCACAAAGGATTAAAGCAGTTGTGAAGGCAAAAGGGGGTCCAATCTGGGACTAGTAAGGTGTACTTAACAAAGTGGCCGGTGATTGTATGTAATCAGATTCCTAATTTAAATCTCTTATTTATTGATGCTTTTTTTCACCTAATATTTATTTTTCAGCACAATTCCTCTTATACAAAAACAAATAAATCACTGAATGGTGAAAGGCTGCTTATTCTGCATAGTTTTGGATGGTTGTTTTAAATCGGAGGGATTTTAGAAACCATCTAATCCATGTGTTTTGCTAAACACAGGAATCTTTACAAAACACAAAGAGCCCTTTCTGCATTATAGATCCCAGGAATTTTTATATTGTGCTTTATTACGTTCGCTTCTGCTTGCCAAATATTACCAATGTTACAGGGGGTGTGGAGGTTTTACATCACAGTTCAAATTGATTTAAAGCTCTGAGCTCTTATGATGCGTGTTATTCAATGAAAAGAAATGTTTGACTCCACCAGAGGACTGCAACATCTGTCCCTCCATTAATCCATTTTTTAATACTCTTTAGTTACTAGATTCCCTCCTTATTTACTCTTCTTCTGAACAGGACTATATAGAAATGTTGGCATTATTGGATACAAACCTACTGGTTTACTGAATATACAGTATAAGTTCATTATAACATTTATTGAATGTAAAAAATGTTGTGCGACAGGGCTCTGTATTAGGTCCTGCGATGTTCTCTTTGTGTGTCCTTTTAAGCTGTGTTCCAGTCCACTTTTAGTTATGCACTCACAAACATATCCTTTACTTGTTACCTGGAGGAATACCCAATGCCACTTTGAAGTGTGTTCCATTTCCTTAGGTCAACAAGGGAAGCTTACATGGACATATCTTAGATCTCTTGATTTTGACTGAGGGAGCAAGTCAGTTTATTATGTCCACTACTATGTCCACTTCAATTTTTATGTCCTAACTCTTACTAAATATATTTGTTTCTTGCACACAGTGGTTTAGTCTATCATCTGTAAAATACGGTGTGCCACAGGACTCAGTATTAGGTCTTGTGATGTTCTCTTTGTATGTGCTTTTAGGCTGTTTTCCAGTCCACTTTTAGATACGCACTTGCAAAGTTCCCTTCACTTGCTCCTGCAGGAGAATCCCCAATGCTATTTTGAAGTGTGATCCACTTCATTAAGTGAACGAGGGAAGCTTACATGGGCGTACCTTAGGTCCCTCGATTTTGACTGAGAGAGCAAGTCGGCTTATGTCCACTACTACGTCCACTCCAATTTTTATATCCTAACTCTTACTAAATATATATTTTTCTTTCATGCAGTAGTTCAATCTATCATCTGTAAAATATGGTGTGCCACAGGACTCGGTATTAGGTCTTGTGATGTTCACTTGGTAAATGTTTTTAGGCTGTGTTCCAGTCCACTTTTTGATACACAATCGCAAACTGCACTTCAATTGTTCCCTCGGGGGAAACCCCAATGCCATTTTGAAGCGTGTTCCTCTTCATTTAGTAAATGAAGCAAGCTTACATGGACATACCCTTGATCCCCTCGATTTTGAGCAAGTGAGCGTGTTGGTTTATGTCCACTGCTATGTCCACTCCAATACTTATGTTCTAACTTCTACTAAGTTTCTTGCACACAGTGGTTCAATCTACTGTATCATCTGTAAAATATGGTGTGCCACAGGACTTGTGATATCGTCTTTTACGAGCTCTTGGGCTGTGTTCCAGTCCCCTTTTAGATATGCACTTGCAAACTTTCCTTCACTTGCTCCAGTGGGGAAATCCCCAACACCATTTTGAAGTGCGATCCACTTCATTAAGGGACAGAGAGAAGCTTACACAGATATACCTTTGATTCCTCGATTTTGACCAAGGCAGCAAGTCAGCTTCTCATGTCCTAACTCCTACTACATATATGAGTTTCTTGCGCACAATAGTTCAACCTAACATCGGCAAAAAAATGATGTGCCACAGGGCTCATTATTTGGTC
>CAIGQQ010005788.1:1152408-1183013 GCA_903798035.1 Danio albolineatus | reverse complement strand
CCCCATATTAAATATGTTCTTCTGGAGCTGTTTCATTTTAACAGTTAAATGGTCAGTAATATTATTATTTACAAAAAAATATGTAATAGTATACATTAGCAAACAATTTAGCCTATTAAAATGAGCTATTATAAAGAAATAGAATCAAGTTATCAAATCTCATTCATCTTTTTCTCACAGTATAACTTACACATTCTTAATAAAGAGCAGCGAATGAATCTCATTTATTTCGATTTTTTTGTTCGATTACATTAAATAACAGAGGTGTCACTTTAAAATTGCACACATCTAACATTATAATGAAAGCATCCATATGCTTTCCTAACTTTTTATTCCCTAATTTGGACACAATTAGTTGTGTTTGGAAAAAAACATCAAGATCAACATCTTTAGATGTTATTATTATTAATTATATGTATATGTCTGTTCAAGCACGAACCCAAAACCCAGTATCCACTTTCGCTATGCTTCAAATCACATGTACAGAATCTGTTTGGGAAACAGCATCTATTAATCACTATGGAGCATGTCAGCTGTCAGCCACGTGCCGTTTTATGACTGTTTTGAGGATTGCATATGAGGGGCGACGGAACCTGTAATGAAAAGGAAAGGGAATCCCACCATTTTAATATTTATTTCAAAGTGTTTTATGCCTAAATAAAACGAAAGCACAGAACTGACTCACATTTAAGAGCAAGGGGCGGCCCCTGGTGGTTCGGCGGTATGGGTTGCGTATAGGGAGGATCGGCTCTTTAATGTGTATTGCCACCCTTCAGAGAAAGACTGAAAATAAGGGAGAAATACGGGAAAATAACTTTACGGGATGATAGCAGGAAAAAACTGTAAAATACAGGAGAATCCTGGGAAAATGGGAGGGTTGACAGGCATGCTTTGGATTGTGGGGCAAACCGAAGTACCCAGAGAAAACCCACGCCAATACAGGGAGAACATGCAAACTCCACACAGAAATGCCAACTGGCCCAGCCAGGACTCGAACCAGCGACCTTCCTGCTGTAAGGCACTACCGAACCACCGTGCAACCCTTAATTTTGAATTTATGTTCCCATTTCAGATTGAGTTCTGCATGTTAGGTTGCATCAAATACCTCATTCATTTACCATTGGGCTGCAGCGATACAAAATTCAGCATTGTTAAATACAAATAACTCAACAACGCGAGTCTGTTCCTACTAATCATTCATACGAACACACAAATGTCAGCTAAGTTCAAAACTTGAACTTGTTCGTCTGTTCGAAAACCTCATGCTAAATGACCCCATGGGTGCTAAATGTCAGACCCACCCAAATCATTGGTGTGAACTCTCTTCTCTTGCACAGCTGTGGAGCTGCAATCCAGCACATCTGGGAAGCTTCTGAGTCCATGCGATCTAGCAGCTGGAACGCATACTGAAACTGCGTATCAGCCAAGCTGGATCAAGCCAGCATGCCAGATATTATTAGACGGACCTTTGAGCATCCTGATGTTGGTGTGGAGCTTTAGAAAGGGCTCCAAAGCAAAGCATTCCAGTGGCATCAGGGAAGCTGTGGGCGATTATGCCAGCATTGTCTGGGTATTGTGTGAAAATGATCCAGGAGGATACGTAATGTGCGCCCGAGTCGTAAACAGAGCTTCTTCATGGTCGCTTGGAGGTTTGGAGACTGGTGTGGACAACAGGTCAATAAGTCTGGCAGTACACATGCACACTGTTGTCTGAGACACATCTGCGCTCACAGCAACCAGAATTAAGTCACAGAACATTTATGCTTGTTTATGCACTCAAACAGACCACCCTTACACTCTAGAGCAGTGATGCCCAAACTAGGGCTCACGGGCCAAAGTTGGCCCGTGGTAACCTTTGATTTGGCCCTGCATCTTATCCGAGAAGAGAAGAATGATGGGGATGGTTTTGAAATTGTCAATTTAAATTTAATGCAACACTTTGTTTTATTGTTAAAATCTAACTGAAATGAAATGTTTTAATTAAATTGTGTAAATGGATCAGATTTTGTTTAAAGAGCCCCTATTATACATTAAAAAGGGTCATATTTTGGTTTTGGGGGTCTTCATCAACAGGATGATATGCATGTATGGTCAAAAACACTTTCATTGTCTTATAATATGCATTTATTTTTACCTCATTATTTCAGCGACTCCTATATGAATCGTTCAGTGATTCATTTGTTCCAAAACCCCTGCTTAGCGCGATGCTAAACTGCGCTGATTGGACCGATGACCCAATCTGTTGCGATTGGTCGACATCATTCAGAGCGAGAGAATGCCCACCACGGCTTATCAATATTGAAGTAGTCATAGTGTGTGCGTGAGCATATCTGCAAACACTCGTTTTTCCTGGGAGTCGCCCGTATTTCAGACACCTCACCCCCGAAACGAACCCCCCGGTCTCCCAGCATATTGCTTTATTCTCAACCAGAAGTAAAAACAGTGACACACATTCAGTATTAGTGCACACAGCGGCAAAAGCTAAACTATTATGAAACAGGGCCGCCGCGTGTGTGTAGGAGAGCTGATGTGGCCATAGCATCGACAAACAGCAGAGAAACACGAGTTCACAAATGCATTTTAATCCGTAAACAAAGAGGCACGCGCAGCGTTTACAACGTGCTTTTAGACGCGATATGAAAATACAAGTTAACCAGATACACTACAAGCGGTTACAAGTTACAAAACACAATTAAATACATCATTTACAAGCTAGAGAAAACAATGATGTTTTAATCACACGCACACACTTGTTAGATAGAGGGTGCAGGCCAGATTCAATGTCCCGAAATGTCCCGATGCTCCCTATGGCCAGTCCGCCCCTGCATACATCAATAGTCTTTCTGATCCTTCCGAAAAAAAGTGAAGAGCAGGGCGAGAGGGGTGGGTGTTGCGGAAGAAAGTGAAAGTAAACAGCAGACGGGAAGCAGGGCGGTTGAGGAGGGGGATTGGTAAAATGAGGTTTAGGATCAGATTTTATAGGTTCCGGATCTGGCGTGTTCCGGCACAAATTAAGCCCTGAATATCACTAATAGTTACAGCAAACTGGAGGCTTCTGTCGCTCTGAAGGGTTAAGAACTGGAAAGCGATTTGTTAACTTTACTGGAAAACAAACTTATTTCAGATCATACTTCAGTCTTCAACGTCAAAACATATTATTCGGATGTTAGAAAGAGACGATGGAGTGTAAAAATATAAAGAAGGCTGTTTGGTCTCTTCAAATCTTCCGTCTATACAACAACAACAACAAAAAAATCTACTTAAATCTCTATACAACCATTTTTCCCATGATTCTGCACTGCCTCACTTCAAGCTTATGACACTGAAATCACAGGAATGTCTTGCACGTGCAGGGAGAGAGACAACACAGCTCTGTATTTGTTGCTGGAAATGCTCACTATCTCTGGTCCACCGGGGCTATAAATGTTCCCGCCATGCTTGTGCTATTATACAGATATACGCCTGTGTCTCTGAGAAATATTGTTAAGTGTAAGGTTTGGATTAACTCTTCATATGCAGGTACGTCAGAAGCGAACAAATGATAGCACCTTGTGGGTCGTGTATCATTTTAATCTGCACGTTCCCACTGTGAAGCCTGTTTTACTGGTTGTTAAAGGTAGGGTATGCTATTACAAAGACTAGCAGTTTATTCATTCATTTTCTTACCGGCTTAGTCCCATTATTAATCTGGGGGTATGTTTTACACAGCGAATGCCCTTCCAGCTGCAACCCATCACTGGGAAACATCCATACACACTCATTCATAGACATTCAGACAATTTAGCTTACCCAATTCACCTATACCGCATGTCTTTGGACTTGTGGGGGAAACCGGAGCACCTGGAGGAAACCCTCGCGAACATGGGGAGAACTTGCGAACTCCACACAGAAATGCCAACTGACCCAGCCGAGGCTTGAACCAGCAACCTTCTTGCTGTGAAGTGATTGTGCTACCCACTGCTACCATGACACCCAGACTAGTAGTTGCTAAAGATCTTGCCCTGAATAATCATAGTACATATCAGTGTCAGAGACATGCAGACAAGACAAAACCAAACAAGACAGTTGTGATTGGTCACTCCAGACAGAGAAGCTTGATTGGTCACTCCAGAAAGAGAAGTGTGGATGGTCGGAGACAGAGAAGTGGGGGATTCAGCTAACACCTCAGCTGAATGTGCTCGATATATAAGGACTCTGTTGATGATGAATAAGAAACTGTCATGCTGTGGTGTTAAACACACATGGGCTCTGATTTGCTTGTTCAGGTATGTCTAATTGGGTTGGAAACAAAACTCTGCAGTAAATTACCCCTCCATGACCCGTTTACACTAGTGCGATTTAGTTTTAAAACGGTGTTTTAGCATGAAAACAACACTAGCGTTTCACCCAGCGTTTCTGAACACATCTCTGTCCACACTACTCCAGCGAAAACGTATATCATGTGACCATTTGGTCACTCTGTGCATGCGCGTTCAAGTATAAACAGGAAGCACATGTCTCGCTCGGCATTCTAAATAGGGCTTACGCCGCTTGAAACGTGAGCGATTAGCGAGTGCTCGAACAATAGCTTGCCTCTTGCGAATATATGCAGCTGTTGTGGTAAAAAAGGCAGAGTAAACTGCACAATGGCACCTACAATGCTCCCATTTCTGTGTCCATGTTGTTGTTTACAGTGAAGCCTGGTCTGCCGTCTTCCGGTGGCGTTATAGTCATGTGATAGGGGCTTGACGAAGAAGGGAAGGTTACGCAATCACCCAAAAGCCCCAATCTAGTAGCGAATCTCTGCAGCCACACCTCCGTTTTCAGATGTCTTCGTTTCCCCCATCCACACTGAGACGGAGCAGCAGCGTTTTAGAATGAAAACGGCCTCTCCAGCGTTTCCAAAACGCTCCATTTTCGGGGCTCGAATACTCCGGCGTAGTGTGGACGGATGGCGTAACCGTAGCAAAACTTACGCGTTTTAAAACAAAAACGCATTAGTGTAAACGGGGCCTCAGTTTGGGCATCCCTGCTATAAATTAAAAGTGCAAATGAAAAATCAGTTATATATTTCACTCAGCGCTTAAATACAATGCTAAAAATGTTTACCCTGTGCCAACTTAGCATCTGCTATTTATGTTTTGAGATTATTCCTATGCTAATGTATCAGCCAAGTCTCAAATAGACTTACAGTGTGGAGAATTAAGTGTGTGGCACAGATTTGCTACTTGGACAGTAGAGAGCGAGACAGATTTCTGTGTTTTGGAATAGATGATTTCCTGTCTAAATCATCTCACGCATCAGTCCAAGGTTGAAGATAGAGCACAATCTTGACCACCTCAGCAGTTCCAGCAGCAACTGGTTATTTTCTGGCTAAGCCAATGGAAAAAGTATGTGGTATCATTTGCATATATAAATACATTTGTTTTGTTTCGCTAAATCTTTCTTGGAAGCAAGAATATTATGGTTTGATTCTCTCAAAAGGGATTTCTGCTGCACACTAATGGTTTTAAAAGACAAAAAGACTGCGAATGTCCCCTTAATAATGCAGTCATATGTAGCCAGGAGAAATCGCACAAGAATGCATTCTTCTAAAACAATACAATAGCAAAAGTGAGAGGTAATAAAGTATAATAGTGTCTTTAGAGTCTTTCAGCATTCAAATAAATGTGGTTTATGTTAAGAAAAACATTTTTATTAGTCACTCACAGAAAAAAAATGGAACTTAAATATTACACTTTGATTTGTTTTACAGTTATTGCAACATCTCTACCAATTATCACTTAATAAAGGCTTACTTTCACATTTTATTGTGCAATAATATGTATGACCTCAAAACAGTGCATGACGTAAACTGATTCATTTTGACATTTGTATTTTTATGGGTGTTTTTAAGACAATATAGCGTTGGAAAACTTACTGTTGATCAAAAAATTGAGCAAGGCAATGGCAAAGTTAAAGGATCAGTTCCAGGGAAAGCATGATCTGATAAAGTCTTCAATTCAATTCACCTTTATTTTAAAATGTAGATTGTGTCAAAGCAGCTTCACATAGAAGATTATAGTAAATTTAATCAGTGTTAGTCCAGTTTTCAGTGTTGAAGTTCAGTTTAGCTCAGTTCAGTGTGGTTTAATATTCACTACTGAGAGTCCAAACACTGAAGAGAAAATCCATCGATGCACAGCTCTACAGGTCCCGAACCATGCAAGCCAGTGGTGAGGAAAAAACTTGTAGAGGAAAAAAGTGAAGAATTAAAAAGCCTCGAGAGAAACCAGGCTCATTTGGGCACGACCATTTCTCTTATGGCCAAACGTCTTGTGCAGAGCTGCAGTCTAGGTGCCGGTGGCTGGAGAAGCTGGGCGTCAGCGAGACTTATCTGTCCTTGGAGCGTCACTGGAATTAGCCTCATGCTGTCCACACCTCCATGCACCACAGCAGCTGCTCAGGATACGGCCTGGTCCAGGATTATGGAACCTTGGGGTCATCTCGTCGCGGGTCTTGGATCATATCAGTGGTGCTGTAAAGTCTCTGGGGGCCTCGAGATGAGTATCCCCAGGTGGAAATAGAGAATAAAGAGAATAATTAGCATAGCTGCTGTTAATAGTGTATATAAACAAGATGCATGGAGCATATTCATGCAGAATACCGCTATGTGATGCGTTGAGTGTATGCTTTACTAAAAAGATACGTCTTTAGTCTAGTTTCGAATTGTGAGAGTGTGTCTGAGCCTCGGACATTATCAGGAAGGCTATTCCACAGTTTAGGAGCCAAAAATTAAAAGGCTAGGCCCCCTTTACTTGAATTTGCTGTTCTTCAATGCAGAGAAAATCATTACAAATTATTTAATTCACATTTTTTTCTATAGTGCTTTGTGATGTAGTTAACCCGGAGTGGGTCCACCATGAGGCGTGAGATATAGCAAAGTAGCAAACAGCTTGAGAAATCTATTTTCTTCCTAAAAAGAAAAACAACAATAATTTATAAGCAAGCCAAAGAGAAGAGGTAGGTTTTAACAGATTTTTTTTTAAAAACACAATGTAGATGAAGCTCTAAATTCTAGTGGTAATGTGTTCCAGAGTTTTGGACCATAGCGTGAGAAAGCTCTGTCTCCTTTATATTTCTAGTACGGTAGGGTTCGGTACGCTTTTATGGCCGTTTCCACTATCTAAAAGCATACCAAACCGAACCGTACTGTACCTCTTTTTGGTCACCCTTTGCAAAGGGTACTAACGGTACCAAAAGGCGGAGCTAGACGTGCAACTGAACGCTATTAGTTTACAGAGATACGTCATTCACTCACGCAACAAGCCAGAATGAAAACAAAGGAACCGCCATGTTTAAGACACAGCCGAGAGACAATACACCGAAATAATACAAACATATAATAACGAGATATGGTTGACCCGAGCTTAAACAAACATTGTCGTCGTCTTGATGAACAGCCACAAAGTCAAGAAGAAGAGCAGATTCTCCCCTGTGCCCCGTAGTTTTTTACGAGCCCGTCTAAAGCATGATCGCTTTCACTTTCTCACTTGCACCCACGTGCGCATCTATATTTGAAATAACAAACTTCTTGAGCTGATGATGATAATGTGCGCTTGATTATTGACGTGCTTTTGAAACCCGATCCTTTCAGAAACAGACAAACGTGAGACTGACGCGTGCAAAAACAAGGGAGAAGCCGGAAAAACCAAAGGAGCAAATTATTGTTTCAGCAAACATGAAAAAACTTTTACGTTTAACTATTATCGTCACCTTTTAGACTATTATGAACTCGGGAATGACAGAATTACTCTCTAACAAGAGGCTACATGTGCTGGTGAAGATTAAAGATACATATGAGAAGTTTGCACTGACTGGGGGCTATATTTCGTGTTGTTTTTGAACGTAAATAAGGCATAAATGTCTGCTGTGTGGAGTTTTTCTGTAATTGGTAGCATAACGGAGACCGTAAGGGGCTGTATGTGTTCATATATGCTGCATTTATTTATTTATTTTACATAATCGCAGACAGTAGGCTATTTCTCATCATTGATCTGCAGTTATAATCAGATGATGTTCATAGAAAGGTTAGTAATGAACATTTATACAGCAGTATTTATGTGTATAATTATAATTTATGAGTATATTTATGTGTTCTCATATGATATGTGAACGACCTGTACAGCTTTACTGTAGACAATTCCTCAAGCGAGAATGACGTCGACTGAAACCTTCTGTCGTACACCACGACCACCAAAAGAGTACCCTTTAGCAGTGAAAACGCAAGCCTGATAAAGGTGACCCGTACCGTTACTGTACCACTCAGTGGAAACGGGCCATAAGAATAAGGTATGTGGCGGGACGATGCAAGATATGTGCATACCCTGGAATTAAAACCTGCAGGCCCCCATGGACTTACAAATTGTGCATTGTGCATAACCAGTTGGCTCTTCATTTAAAGTTGTCACTATTTGAAAAGTTGACCAGAAGTTTGCTTTTCCTCTAGTGTTTTTCTCAGCTTCACGTGGCTGGAAATCTCTGAATCTCTATAGCCCAAAATGCGCGCTAGCTATAACCTTAAAACTGACCTGAAGCCCGGCCCTAGGGGCATAAAAAAGTCAGGCCCCAACGGGCTCGGGCTCAAATGCAGGGCTCTAATATACATATATTTTCAAGAATTTGTTCTTGTAAGATGATGAACGCTCTTGAGATCATCATAGAGAAGTTAAAGAGCCTCACCGTCATGAATAAACACACCCAGTGTACAGTAAATCTGCAGCAGTACAGCCCTGCTCCTGTCTCTGCTGTACATCTGGAGCATGTGTGTGTATGTGTGTGCGTGCATCATTCTAAGCTAAAGCAGGCAACGAGCTATAAAGTACATTATTAGCGTTTCAACCAATACTGCTCTTTCTCAGCGAGCGGTTTTTCACTTGAACATCAGCGAGAGAGGAACCACACACCCAGAGCAACAGTAAACGTTTGGTGCCGTTTCGCATTCAACATATTGACACAGCTGGAGATTTATTGTGGCGATTGGGCTTAAACACAATACTTGGGCTCCGAAGGCTTGCAGCAGCTGGTGTCGAACAATTTCAACTTTAAAGTCTAGAATATACAGTCAAATCTATTCTAAGTGTGTGTGTACAGGGTGGGGAGTCCTTCGGGTGAAACTATAACAGACGCTCAAATGTGTAGACCTGAAATAGATTTCACATTGCTGCGGCATGCCGTATGACTCCTGACTCTGATTAAAGTCCATGTAAAGGGATTCATTAGTCTTTATTTACAAATCCATGGAATAACTGATGGTAATCCTGTGCTGCATGTTGCATATGTCAGCAAATGTCTATCATTAAAAGTCATACTTGTAGTTTTCACAGCAAGTGTCCTGAATGTAAACAGATCTTATGAAGGCCGACTCACACCATGCCAACGTCAGCAATTGAGCTTCGGCGGGCCATTGTTCAAGTGTGTTTCACACATTGCCTTGCGTCTATGAAGGTAAATTAGTAGCTAAACTTGAGAGCTAGCAAATACGAACTGGAGAACTTGCAGTGTTGGGTGTAACGCGTTACTAACTAACGCGTTACTGTAATTAAATTACTTTTCCACTGAAAAAGTAAAGTAACTAATTACTGTTCATTTTTAGGTATTTTAATTACAGTTACTTATAATGTACCTGCATTACATTGTAAAATAATTAAACTCGCTGAATAATCTTACACAATTTTATTAATGTATGTTCTAAAGGTAAAAGTAAACTCTGGCGCTTTAAAATCATCGTAGTGCAGATGCGTGTGATAGCGCCGCGCGCCAGTTTGCTGCTAGTCATAAAGCGGAAGATGTCGGACTCAGCTGAAGCGAGTGGCTGTTTTACCAAATGAAAATATTCCCAGACAAGAACATTACAGTATTAATCAATTTATTTTTCCTCATTGCGCGCCTGCGTGCTGTAGCGCGCGGCTTTTTCAAGGCTACCGCGCACCTTACATGGGCTGGTTCATGAAGATTACTATGAAAAAGGCTAGGATGACTACGCAGATGTGACAGAGGGAGTCGGCGAATTTAACATGACTGATGCTGCTCTGTTTACAGAGTAATAAGACACCTTTTGCTCGATCGGATCACAGGTAAACAAGAGAGACACAATCCAGTTCAAAAACATGCCGTATAAATCTTAAGCCTTTTGTGCACTTCCGATCATACTGCACGGGCTTTCATTCTAATACCGCCAAAAATAATGCTGTTTTTGTAAAGATTGCCTGATCCTGCCTGATCGATAGATATGCAGAATAATATTTAAGAAGGTTACATTGCATACTCAAAATTATTATGCATGTAATTATTATAGATTTTTTTCAAAATAGAATATAATAAAGATGATTCAGAAAACTAAAAGGCTAAACTATTTCATGTTTGACTCATATGTTTTATCTAAGTATTTATTATTTACAGAGTTACATTTTTATTATTTGTCCACTCAAGGTTTATAGGGATTTCAAGAAGTATTTAGTTAAGTTACTTATTGAGTAATTAAGTTACTTTTTAGACACAGTAATTAGATAAGTATTTTATATACAATATTGATTAAGTAATTAGTAATTAATTACTTTTTTAAAGTAACTTACCCAACACTGAGAACTTGTCATAAAGAAATTTGCATGTGTAAGCAATTTATACCCAGCTCTGGTGTGAAAAGCTGAATCTTTCGATTTGCACACACAGATGATAGTCTAAACACCAGTGTTTTGAATTCGGTTGCAGATTAATAGTTCTGAATTAGTTCATCTTTCAATTCAATTCATCTTTTTTTGTATAGCGCTTTTACAATGTAGATTGTGTCAAAGCAGCTTCACATGCATTATAAAAAATTGAAACAGAGTCAGTCCAGTTTTCAGTGTTGAAGTTCAGTTCAGTGTGGTTTAATATTCACTACTGAGAGTCCAAACACTGAAGATTAATCCATCGATGTGCAGCCCTACAACTCTAGAACCATGCAAGCCAGTGGCGACAGCGGCGAGGAAAAAACGTCACCAATTGGTGAAAGTGAAGAATTAAAAAAACCTGGAGAGAAACCAGACTCAGTTGGGCACGAGCATTTCTCCTATGGCCAGACGTCTTGTGCAGAGCTGCAGTCTAGGCACCAGAGGCTGGAGAACTCTGGACGTCCATCACGGAGAAACCGCAGGTGGGTCACCAGCTGGTGAACAGGGTGGCCCTTCAGGAACAATGCGAGGACTCATCTGTCACTGAGGTCATACAAGGATCGGTCTCATGCTCTCCACTACTCCATGACCACCACAGCAGCTGCTCAGGATACGGCCTGGTTCAGGATTATGGAAACCTCGGGAATAATAAAAAAATAGACTAACATAAGCGCAGATGCCATTCAAATTATAACGTCTTTTGGGAAGTGTTCCCGGCTCCGGTTGCCCTAAATAATGCAGACTAACAATCCTTTAGAGGATTTGGATTCCAAAGCATTTGTGTTTTATGTGTATGCTAATGCAAAGAGATGTGTCTTTAATTTAGTTTTAAACTGACAGAGTGTGTCTGCTTCCCGAACTGTGCTAGGAAGGCTGTTCCAGAGTTTAGGTGCCAGATAAGAGAAAGACCTACCACCTACAGCTGATTTTGATATTCTGGGAATAATCAATTGTCCAGAATTAATTGAGCATAGAGGACGTGATGGGCTATAATAAACCAGGAGCTCCCTCAAATACTGGGGAGCTAAGCCGTTCAGGGCTTTGTAGGTAGTCAGTAAAATTTTTAAATTTATACGATATTTAATAGGGAGCCAATACAATGCTGAAAGAACTGGAGTAATATGATCATATTTCTTTGTTCTAGAAAGCATTCTAGCAGCTGCATTTTGAACTAGCTGAAGTTTGTTAATTAGGCCAACAGGGCTGCCGCCTAGTAATGCATTACAATAATCTAATCGAGACGTCATGAAAGCATGAATGAGCTTTTCCGCACCAAATTAGTCCAATTTTATTCACAAATACAAAATGACAGATGTAGTTTGGTACGACAAATTTACCTGAGCACTTTTATTAGGTTCGCTGTACAACCACACGTATATAGTATTGTCATGATACTGAATTTCGTCACCTATCGGTACAGAAATTTAGCTAACATTTAAGCGATGTTGATCACATTCTTAAACACAGCTGATTTGCCAGTGTGTTCACATGCTCAACAGAAATGACAGCGATTGGCTGTTAAGGTCATCAGTTCACCACACTTCACAGCTATTCACCAAGTGTAAACACTGATACAGGGTAACTGGAGCGTTTTAAAGAATTAAGGCTGAGCTGGTGTGTCTATGAGCCATACATGTCAACCCTACCCTTTTTCCCAGGATTCTCCCCTATTTTGCAAATCTATCCCGCTATCATCCCGTAAAGGTATTTTACCGTATTTCTCCGATATTTTTAATATGTCTCTGAAGGGTGGCAAAAAACATTAAAGAGCCAATCCTCCCTATAACCAACCCATACTGCCGAACCACCAGCAGAGTCCCACAGTCAAGAAAGTCCTTAAAAAATCCACCAAATATCTGAGGGCTGAAAATCTTTTTTTATTTCTGTGAAGGATGTCATTTTCATGTCCTGAAGAAACAAAATCTGATATTTATGCCTCTTGGTCCTGGGGTTTGTCACGGTGTTAAACATGAGCTGAAACTAGATCTTTCTACAAAGTACCAACATCCAGTCTTTCACTCATAATGTAGACGGTGCAGTGTGAAACCACTGTGACTGAACACATTTTTCACTAGATTCCATCACAACTTTATGTTTGTAAAGTAACGTAAGCTGGTGTTCGTCCAGAGCTTCAAGTATATAAAGGCTGTATACAACCCCAAATCAGGAAAAGTTGGGAAAGTATGGAAAACGCGAATAAAAAAGAAAGTAGTGATTTATAATTTTACTTTGACTTGTATTTCATTCCAGACGATATGAACACAAAACATTTCATGCTTTGTCTGGGTGTTAGGACCCACACAGACCGCAGGTTGAGTGCCCCCTGTTGGCCTTACTGACACCACTTCCAACCACAACCTAGCTTTCCCATGTGGTCTCCCATCCAGGTACTAACCGGGCACAGCCCTGTTTAGCTTCAGTGGGCGACCATGTGAGAGTTACCAACAGCTAGCTACCAGCAATTTTCTATTAGTAGTCAGTAATTTGTAATCTATTACTTTTTTTAAAGTAACTTAACACTGGTTGTTCTTAACTTCAGTGCAGTCAGGGACAGCAGTAACAACAAACAGGAGTAGCTCGAATGTGAAGCATGTATTAATGAGGATGTTTTAAGTCTGCATTTACCATTTATGCTCCAGTGTGCAAAGTCCTTTGACTCCGCATGCCTTTACGTCCTCTTCTTCTCTTTAATTTGATATGTGGAAGCCTGATTTGCCTTGCTGGTCTTCCTGCTGCAGGGTAAACACAGCTTCATTTCACACCTCCTAATCCAATTTCACACCGTTCGCGGGGTCACCAAGAGAGAGATAATCTTTCCTCCCCCATTAAACTTTCTCTTTCTCCGCTAGTTTCCATCCTGCGGCAGGGGTTTAGCGGGTTTCGGAGACACAGGTCTGGTTGTGTGGTGAAACTGGAGGAATTAAACACACTAGTTTAACAGAGGGTCAAGTAAGCAGGATACTGCGAGGCCACAGCAGGCTAGTTCTCATACATAACATGCTCCCGGCTCTAAAAAAACACACATAAAGGGTAGACTTTAAAGAAATGAAGACAGAAGATGTGTTTATCACAACTGCAGAGTAGGACACGTCTTTTGTGTAATAATAATTTAATTGATTTATTTTTAAAAGTCAGAATTGTGAGACAAAATTATCACTCATTATTCATTCATTCATTCATTCAATTTCTTTTTGGTTTAGTCCCTTTATTAATCAGGGGTCGCCACAGCGGAATGAACCACCAACTTGACCACCATGTTTGAAGGCTTATTTATACTTCTGCTTCAAGCGCACGCGTATGCTTCGGCACAGCCTGCGTGTGGTCGCCGTGACCGACGCGCACCTCTCAAAAAATTTAACTACACATTAAAACGACACGAAGCGCAAGCTCTGTGATTGGTCGCTTCGACGCGCTGATAAGTGTGGGTGGAGGTTATAGTCATGCGAGCCCGATGGAGCAAGTGTTTACAAGTGTTGAGTCCTGGGAAGTAGCTCTACATGGAAACTGTTGTTTTGTGTTTACGTTATGATTAAAGTTGTTGCATGTCCGCCGGTTCTCGCTTCAAAATGAGCGAGTTTGAGCCACTTGTACGTTATGGTAGCTTTTAGAAAAAACAAAACACCAGTGAAGATACTCAACACAGAGGAACACAAAAACCTACTGCTAGCTAGTGTTTCGGAAGTGCTATTGCAGAGCAGCACATGCAGCATGCAGAAGTATAAATGCACGTCAACGCAGAAGTATAAACCAGGCTTTACACAGCGGATGCCCTTCCAGCTGCAACCCATCACTGGGAAACATCCATACACCCTCATTCACATGCATACACTACGGACAATATAGCTTATCCTGCATGCCTTTGGACTTGTGGGAGAAACCAGAGCAGCCGGAGGAAACCCATGCAAGAACATGCAAACTCCACATAGAAATCCCAACTGACCTGGACAAGGCTCAAACCAGCGACCTTCTGGCTGTGAGGCAATCGTGCTACCCACTGCGCAAGTGTGATGCCCGTACATTTATAATTGATTGTAAATAATGTTTTTACAAATTTTCAAAACAAATTTTCAGCCATACAACTCAAACCACTTAAATGTAACGTAAAAACAAAACTTGAGTTATGCTAGAAAGGTTTACTCAGTTTTTTTATTTTATTGATTCATTGAATCATTCATTCATTCATTCATTCAGGGACAATGTACAACATGACATGTTGTGCCAGAGTTAGCTATAAAGCTAATTTACATCTGTAGTCCCTGGGCAGGAAGTTGTAACAAATTTAGTAAACAAATTTAACCGTAAATGCTGTGATACTTAAATATATGTGATACTTTTATGGGAAGATTATTAAATAGGTGGGAAAAAAATATGATTTCTTGAAAGTTTAACATTGGCACATTCAAGTGAAACATAAACAAAACAAAGAAAAATCCTGTAATTCATTCATTCATTTTCTTTTCGACTTAGTCCCTTTATTAATCCGGGGTCGCCACAGCGGAATGAACCGCCAACTTATCCAGCATTTGTTTTACGCAGCGGATGCCCATCCAGCCACAATAAAAAAAGTTTCACATAAGCGATTTGTGTTGGGACAACATGAAGGGATTAAGTAAATTTCCTAGTTTTTACAAATTTAAGTGTATTGAACTTAAAACAATTAAGTTGTCCCAAAAATCTCTCTAAAACTATTGTTTCAGCTCATTTTAAATACACTACCTGACAAAAGTCTTGTCGTCGATCCCATACCAACTTTTGTTGATCATTTGGAAAAGTGGCAGAAGGTCGATTTTTCCGATGAATCATCTGTCGAACTGCATCCCAATCATCACAAATACTGCAGAAGAGCCACTGGAACCCGCATGGAGCCAAGAATCTCACAGAAATCAGTCAAGTTTGGTGAAGAAAAAATGATGGTTTGGGGTTACATTAAGTATGGGGGTGTGCGAGAGATCTGCAGAGCTGATGGCAACATCAACAGCCTGAGGTATCAAGACATTTGTGCTGCCCATTACATTACAAACCACAGGAGAGGGCAGATTCTCCAGCAGAATAGCGCTCCTTCTCATACTTCAGCCTCCACTTCAAAATGCCTGAAAGCAAAGATGGTGCTCCAGGATTGGCCAGCCCAGTCACAAGACACGAACATTATTGAGCATGTCTGAGGTAAGATAAAGGAGGAGGCATTGAAGATGAATCCAAATAATCTTAATGAACTCATGAGTCCTGCAAGAACGCTTCCCCATTCCAGATGACTTTATTAGTCAGTTATTGGAGTCATTGCAGTGATGGATGGATGCAGTCCTCCAAGCTCGTGAGAGTCATACACATTATTCATTCTTTTCCCACTGTATCATACTGACTTTATATTCTATACTGTACATTATGTTGAGTGACAAGACTTTTGTAATCTAGAGGCCTTCATATAGTCACTTCTGAAACCAAATGAACAACTAGAAGTCAAGTTATTATTTGTTGTTCCTAAAATTTGGATAGGCGACAAGACTTTTGTCAGGTAGTGTAAGTAGTTTGAGAAAACAGCAAATGTAATTTTCAGAGTGTAATCTAAAGCCATTTTTACTATTAATTCACTGCACACAAAATGTACGCATTAGATTACAGCCCATAATTTACATTTACAATTAACAACTAAACAGTTTTAACTTATTGTATTAATAGTGCACCCATGGTATATACACCGTTCATATGTGCTATTATTAGGTAACAATATCAAAGGTTTAGTGAAACAACACGACAACAATCACCATCTTAATTTACAGTATGGTTTAATCACATACAAGGCACAAGTAGAGGATGTTTGTAAATGTAATATTTGTAGATCATTTCAAAAAAGTCCATAAAAATGAAGAAAACTATTTGGTAACACTTTATTTCGATGGTCCATTTGAGTATTAGTAGACTGTCTACTTAATATCTGTTGATACTGACATTCAACAGACATTTAACTGACTATAAGAAAATATGCAAGTACATGTCAACTTACACTAACCCTACCCCTAACCCCAACCTAACAGTCTACTTATAGTCTAATGAGAATTAGTTGCAATGTAACTTAAACTCAACAAAAGGACCGTCAAAATAAAGTGTGACCAACTATTTTTGCAGCCTCTTTGTTTCTCTTATAATCACACATATGTTCTGTATAGGTACAATATTATTACAAAAAAAATGCTGTAAATTCAGTTTACTTGCTTTGTAAACTGTGGTTTGTAGTCTAAATCCCACAACTGCTCTGTTTAGCCAAGGAACAAATCTTTTTTTTTTTGCAGACAGGATGGAAAGATCATTGAAGCGTTTAGCATTAGCTGTAATGAATAATGATATGGACAGGAGAGCAGAGGTCAACACAGGAGCGCAGATGCTAGAGGAATGCTAGCAATGCTAATTGAACATGTAATTCACCATGACACTCTTAAGTAGCTAAAGCAGCAACAATAAATCTGAAAACCAGTATTTGTACAATCATGATTTCAGCTTTAAGAAAGCAGCGAATGTATTGTGAAAGATGTTGAGCTGAAAATGAACAAAGCAAGAACATTAAATTATAAGTGTCTAAACTGTCTTCTTCCAATTCACGAAGGTAGGCTAATCTCATAATGTTGGATTGATGATTTATGCTATCAAGTCTGATTTTGGACATCATAGTTACCACAGTGACTTGTATAAAGCAACATTGTAATTAAAGTCCTCTACAGCAGTGTTTTTCAACTGGTGGGTCGTGACCCAAAAGTGGGTCGCAGGAACATTTTCAGTGGGGCGCGGAGTGTGTGGTCCAAATAAACAACAAAAGTTAAATTTTTAACTTGTTTTGCGTATACCGGACTTTTATTTTGAAATGCACGACAACCGATCCCTTTGGAATCGACGTGGAAAGCGTCACGTTGCCGAGCAGTCAGCTGGTGGAGCTGTCATGTGATAAGACGCTGAAAAGGAAATTCAGTGAAGTAAGCCTCTCCCAGTTTGCGCGATCTGAGAGTGCGATCAAAGCCATCCCATTCAGAACTACGTATTTGTATGAAAGTGGCTTCTCTTCCTTGGTGCAGCTTGACTCCAAGCAAAGGAACAGGTTGTACACAGAGAACGATCTTCGGGTGGCACTGTCTACCATCACTCCTGACTTTGAAACTCTTATCACATCAGTAAAGCACATCCTCAGTTATCTCATTATCTTCCCAAATTACTGTTAAGTGAAACAGATGTTTATAATTGCAGTCATATTAGATGTAAAAATGGTTATGGATGTTTTAATCATTTTACAATTAGCTGGTTTGTTCTGTTCAACAGGATCAGTGTTCATGTTTTATTAACAGTTCAGTTTTGTTTATGGTAACAACCTTTCCTTACCCTGACCACTGTTTACAGTGTTTGTCGTTTTTACTTTGTAATATTCTATAATTTGATACATTTTGTTGAATATCAGCAATAAAATATTGTTTATTTGTAAGTCTTGCTGATTTTCTCATGATTTTTCTGTGACTACTTGTGTTGTTAACAAATAAATACAATAGAATTATAATTCCTAAAACTATATTACAGTTCCTAAAAATTTGGGTCGGCTTGATGACCATGTAAAAATGTGGGTCCCGTGGCCAAACCAGTTGAGAACCACTGATCTACAGCACAAAATCCTCACACGCCCCTCGCTCTTAAATGTGAGTCAGTTCTGTGCTTTCGGTTTATTTAGGCATGAAACACTTTGGAATAAATATAAAAATGGCGGGATTACCTTTCCTATTCATTACAGGTGCCGTCGCTCCTCTTATGCAATCAGTCATAAACAGGCATGAAACGGTGCGTGACTGACAGCTGACGCGCTCCAAAGTGATAAATAGACGCTGTTTCCCAAACGAATTCTGTACATGCGATTTGAAGCATAGCGAAAGTGGATACTGGGTTTTGAGTGCGTGTTTGAACAGACAAATACACATAATTACGAATTTTAACATCTAAAGATTATCTAAAGATTTTTCAAACACCACTAATTTTGTCCTAAATGAGCATAAAACATTAGGAAAGCAATCGAATGCTTTCATTATAACATTAGATGTGTGCATTTTTAAAAGTGACACCTGTTATTTAATGTAATCATACAAAAAATCTACAACAAGCTGTATTTGATGGATGAATCTATACTTATATAACTGGAAACGCTTAAATAAGTTGAAGCTTAACACAGCTCTCAAAGGTGATATCTGCAATTGAAAAGTGTATAGCTGCCGGAAATCATTCCTAAAAGCTGAACTCACACAAAAAAACACTGAACCATGTCATTGGGTTATGGACAAGGGCTTGTAATTGCTAGCATGGCAATGCAACTTGTTAAAATGTTTAAGGGTCACACAACAATGTCATGATGTATGACATGATATGGGGACTACATTTAAATAGACACACATTTTACTACAGTATTTAAGACTGAACATTAAAGCAGGTCACACACCTGATGCAACGTGCATATGACTGTCGGAAGTAACGCACACCAGACGCAAACTTTTACAGTGCAGCTAGAAAGTATTCATAGTGCTTCACTATTTACACATTTTTTTATGTTACAGCCTGATTCCAAAATGGATTAAATTTATTTATTTCCTCAACATTTTACACACAAACTCCCATAATGTCAATGTGAAAAGAGTTTTTGAAATTGTTGCAAATTTATTAAAAATAAAAACCCTGAAGAATCACATGTACATCAGCCTTCACAGCCTTTGCTCAATACTTTGTTGATGCACCTTTGGCAGCAATTACAGCCTCAAGTCTTTTTGAATATGATGCCACAAGCTTGACACACTTGTCTGGGAATTTTTGGCAATTTTGCCTTTGCAGTACCTCTCAAGCTCTATCAGGTTGGATGGGAAGCGACGGTGTACAGCCATTTTCAGATCTCTCCAGAGATGTTCAATAGAATTTAGGCCTGGGCTCTGGCTGGGCCCCTCAGCACATTCACCGAGTTGTTGTGAAGCCACTCCATTGATATATTGTCGGTGAGCTTTGGGTCTTTGACCTACTGGAACATAAACCGTCGCCCCAGTCTGAGGTCAAGAGCACTCTAAATCAGGTTTTCATTCAGGATGTCTCTGTACTTCGCTGCATTCATCTTTCCCTCTATCCTGACTAGTCTTCCAGTTCCTGCTGCTGAAAATCATGTCCAATCAACTGAATTTACCACAGGTGAACTCCAATGAAGCTGCTGAAACATCTCAGGAATGATCAGTGGAAACAGAATGTACCTGAGCTCAGTTTAGAGCTTCATGGCAAAGGCTGCGTTTTGGTCCAAGCTTTCATTTTCTTGCATTATTTCAAAACCGTAAGAAATCGTTCATCTTTAGAACACAGATGAAGACATTTGTTATCAAAACTTTACACTATAAAATCAATTGAATTGAGATTTTTATTCACAAATAAACATTAGCGGGGGTTTCATCACTCTGTGTTGATGTGCATGTTGAAGTATCGCCTGAGAAACATTTAATGAAAATGCCAATTGAATAAAAATTCATTATTTCGTTAAAAAAACAAACAAAAAAAAAAACACTTGAGGTGGTTTTGGACTTGTGTGAAAACAGTTAAGTCAGTGTAAAAACGTTTGCTGAATAAACTGTGATGTAGAGAAAATTATGCCTACTTGACTAATCAGCTTCCTCCATTAGGCTGGCCTAGCGCTTGTAGGTTGCTAGGAGGCAACGTATTGTCTGTAAAGTCATATGACTTCATTTAGGTGAAAACATCTGTTTTTTAAAAGGAGTTGTGTCCCCCAAACCCCCAGCTATATTTAGAGTGGAGAGCTGTCAACATTGGGATGTGAAAATAAGGGATCATCCCCCCATCAACAAATACATTTATGGGATGATAGCGGGATAGAACTGTAAAATACGGGAGAATCCTGGGAAAAACGGGAGGGTTGTATAGTGGAGAGACAGGGATAGAGTCAGTTCGGGGGATGGGGATGATTGGGAGGCCATGATGGGTAAAGGCTGATTTATACTCGACGCGTCCGCTAGTTCGCTTGAGTGCGCGCGGCAAATATGACGTCATCGCGGAGTTTCCGGATGTTTGCTTTGGGTGCGCGCGACATGGTTTCGGCTGGCGGAGCGCATGGTATTTTTTTGAGACTCGAGCGAACAGCGTCTGATTAGAGTTGAATATGAATCACTTTGAAGAGATTTTGTCTGAAACAGGTACGACTGTATACAGACATATTCATGATCAGTGATTATAGAGATAACCAGATGATCAATAATTCTTGGCTAGAAATTGCAACAGCGGTGAGAAATGAGGAAAGTTTTTGTTAAAAGGTTTGGAAAAACCTGAGAGATGAGTTTATTTAAGCCAAAAGAGGCCAGTGGAGACACAGGTACACCATTACTGAATATGCTTTTCCACCAGTCATAGGTTTAACACTGATGTATATATTACAATTTATCTTAAAGCAATTTAATAGTTACAAAACTATAATGAAGGAACAAATTATTTCTTTGATAACTGGACAGGAATATTTGAACCTGTTGATTTACAACATGATGCCATTTTTCTAGGTTTTATGGTGATAATGGTCAGGAATGTTGGATTATTATTGCTTTTTTAGCATAAGAAGAGGACAGAAACTAGCCAGACAGTACTGTGTGAATTGTGGAGCGGCTAAATAAATAATAATAATAATAAAACATCTGTATTATTTAGGAAGTGTCCTTTTTGCTTTTATTCTTGCCATAATAAAAATATATATTTGTTGAGGAACCCATGTTCTGTTGTCATTAATATTTTAATACACTTTAATAGGTAAAACTGTCCGAGATATGAACAAAAGCAAGTGATGCATCAAAGTTTGATTTAAAAAAATCTTGAATGGTTACAAAAATCTTTATAATCAGTAAAATAATTTATAAAAATAATAAAAATAACAAGTTTAATAAACATCAATAATGTTAATGATATGACGTAGTTCCTGAAACTTTCTTCTTCTCTGTTTTTCTGTCTGACTTTATGGTCAGTTTCATTTGAGCGCCCCCTGTCGTTTTAAAGAATATCACAACGGCGAACGCGGCGAGTATAAAAGCCTCGTCCATTTCGCGAGGTGCACGCACTCAGCGGAGGCACGCAATGCGGCGCCAGGCGAAAGTATAAATCCAGCTTAAGGGCCATTTTACTGACCTCTGAGAGTCAGGACCTCGGTTTAACGTCTAATCCGAAGATGGCCCTCACTGACAGCATAGTGTCCCCTTCACTTTACCGGGGCATTAGGACTCAAACCACAGGTTGAGCGCCCCCTGTTGGCCTCACTAACACCACTTCCAACAGCAACCTAGTAACAGACATTCAATGGATTTACAAATGAACCATACATTTGATTTAAAATATATTTGTGCTGAGTCTTGGACTCAGTAAATGATTATTCTAATAATTTTCATTCTAGGGTGAATTGTTTTGGTGTGACATCCATTAAAGTCTACAAATACTGACAGAAAGTTCATTCATTCATTCATTCATTTTCTTTTCGGCTTAGTCCCTTTATTAATCTGAGGTCGCCACAGCGGAATGAACCGCCAACTTATCCAGCATTTGTTTTACGCAGCGGATGCCCTTCCAGCCACAACACATCTCTGGGAAACACATCCATACATTCTCATTCACACACATACACTACGGACAATTTAGCTTACCCAATTCACCTGTACCGCATGTCTTTGGACTGTGGGGGAAACCGGAGCACCCGGAGGAAACCCACGCAACCACGGGGAGAACATGCAAACTCCACACAGAAATGCCAACTGACCCAGCCGGCTGACAGAAAGTATGAGTATCTTAATAAAATCTACAGTGATGTTTCCACAGGTGAGGTCTGGTTCTGGTTTGTTTTGCTATGAGGTTTTGTTTCTGTACTCACACATATTCCCATATTCCCCTGATTTATCCATGAAACTCTATAACTACATTGTAATAAAACGAGGAATGTAAACACACGGCATACAAATGCAAGCGGATTATCAAACACATGAGTGATCGAGTGACAAGTTATCATTCAGACTCTCCCGGAGTCTAAACATAAAGAACTGATTAAAAATGGCCTCGCTTCTTGAAATAAAAATGCCTTCATTACATAGCAGCGTTTAAACGCGTTCCCATATTAATAAAGCCATAAACTAAACTAAAGACTTGCCTGGAACTGATCCGGTTTTTCCAAATCAGTCATCAGGGAGCAGAGAAACACTGGAGGGAAAAAAACATACACAGGCATGAACAAATATCTCACTCAAAAGCCAAAGCAAAGTTTTCTGTACATTTTTCTGCGAATTTAGAATGGCTCAATTAAGCTGTAGAACATTCGTAAACATTCGGCTATTTGGTTAAAGCAATCTTACGTATTTGTTGTATGCAACCAAAATACAATAAAATGCAGTATTTGAAGGGAATACTGTGACCGCAATAGAGCCAGGTTACATTACAATGGCTTTTTCTTTTAATTTCATTGGTGGATTTTATTTCATGGCGGTGCATGCTTCATCAGTTCATTCATTCATTTTCATTTTGGCTTAGTCCCTTTATTAATCTGGGGTCGCCACAGCGGAATGAACCGCCAACTTACCCAGCATATGTTTTTACGCAGCGGATGCCCTTCCAGCCGCAACCCATCTCTGGGAAACATCCACACACACTCACAATTTAGCTTACCCAATTCACCTATACCACGTCTTTGGACTTGTCGGGGAAATTGGAGCACCTGTAGGAAACCCACACAACCACGGGGAGAACATGCAAACTCCACACAGAAATGCCAACTGACCCATCTGGGGCTCAAACCAGCGACCTTCTTGCTGTGAGGTTAACGTGCTACCCACTACACCACCTTGGCGTCCTGCTTTATCAATTATTCATTCATTTTCTTTTCGGTTTTGTCCCTTTATTATTCTTGGGTCGCCTCAGCGGAATGAACCGCCAACTTATCCAGCATTTGTTTTACGCAGAGGATGCCCTTCCAGCCGCAACCCATCTCTGGGAAACATCCATACACACTCATTCACACTCATACAGACAATTTAGCGTATGAGTGTGAGTGTTAAAATAAACGTTCATCTGTAAGTATTTTTATTACTTAAGTAAATTAAATATCAGTTACTTGTATACATTGCCTGAAATAAAATTGTATTATTGAAGACTTCATACTTCTACTGGAGTAAAGTTTTATAAGGATATCCGTACATTCCCTTAAGCGCTTGATTTTGTACTTCAAGATCTAGATCTGGGTAAATCAAAATGTCCTCTTCTGAAAATCTAAACACAATAATGATGTACACAATTTATGATAAACATAATTGTGGCAAAGTCATTTACACTCATTTTTCGCAGTTTCCCCAACTAGTACATTTTGTTTTGGCGGGAAAGTGATGTCACTGTATGCCCTCCATGAGGACGCTAATAATTCCAAGAATCCAAAGATAAGATTGGACTGTTTATTTTCTTTGAACGTTTAAATAAAGAGGGATACCTTGCCCTCCGTGTGTCTGTTTTCTTTTAATAATGAAAAGCCTCGGAGCCCGCATGTACCAACAGTGAACTTATAAACCTCTGTAAATCTCCAAGATGAAAATGAAGAGACTGTACAGATGTCTGCTGATACTGCGGTGCCACCTCATGCTCATGGCTTCAGAAGCAGACGTCCCAAGACCCGATTTAATCTCTCGGAGTATCAGTGTGATTTCTGGCCCAAAGGGAAATGAAAGGCCCAGACTTTTCCAAATGAGTAAAAAAGGTAGATGCGCTGCACTGGGATTTGACCTCAGCTTAAATATATAGTCCTGGAATTAGTCAGAAAGAGGCTTGACAAACAAAGAAATACCAGTCAAAAAAAAAAAACTTTCAGACTGAGGCTTTGTCCAAATGAACACAGGGATTTTCAAAATCACCCTTTTTTCCTACATTTTGCTGTTTGTCTACACAAAAACAGTATAGAGTGACTGAAACCAAAGCTTCCCAAAACATCGACCAGGGCAAAGATTTTTGGGTACAGTGGGGTCATGTGGACACTACAATTAGATTTTTTTGCCTCATGATGTTAGCTTGCGCAATGATTTCTCCTTTCTAATTGGCCAATATTAGTGGTGTAACGCATCACAAATCTCACGGTTCGGATCACTTATGGTTTTTTTAGTCACGGATCGGACCATTTTTCAGATCAGCCAAAAAGGGAGTAGACAAATGTAATTTGCTTTCCATTTATTACAAAAACAGTTCTGCAAGACTATTGGTTTTACTAAATAGAACTTAGAACTAGGGCTGTGCAATATGGACAAAATAATCATATTGCGATTTTATTGAACAAATATTGCGATTGCTATTTTATTTGCGATTTTGGCAACTGTTTTTGCATTTTCAAACGTGCTACATACACACATTCTAAATGTATTCAGTGCACAAGACGTGCATAACAAAAGAAACGACCGCAGCTTTGCGCACGTAACGAAAGGGGCAGAGCTATCCTGCGCACATGTTAGATAACTTTATTTATATTGGATTTTGAAAGCAAAATTCTCCTACAAGAGTGATTATAGCGCCTCCCGATGGTGAACGCGGTTATACTCATGCTAGGTATTATTTGGTATTTTGGTCATTTATTTCACTAACTTGGCAATCGTCAAACGTCATCAGAGAAACGGTTTGAACCTCCGCTTAGTAAAAAAGCCATTAGTGTGCCATTTGGGACAACACTACATACATATACTATGCTGTTGAGTGTTTAAGTGCATAAGTGCATAGTGCATAGTGTATAGTGTGTCATTTGGGACGCAACTACAGAGATATCCTGCTTTCTCAGGGCGCTATCTGGGATGTCCGGGGTCATTGGCGATTCTCAATTGCGGTCCACTGACGCGAACTCGCGGATCTCCGCCTTAGCAGCTCACGCTGTATTTAGCAAACACAGTGCAACAAATAGTCTGTTGATACTCAAGGAGGAATTGCTATCCTCACAAGATCATAGACGTTATAAGCTCTCTTTAGTTATTCGACAACTAGCCGAGCAAATAAACTCTCTCACGCCAATGTTTACCCCGACGACATCCACATCCGTCACGGCACAACAGGTAAACGTTTTTAGTGAAATATAAATACAAATTCAGAAACAACATATGCATCATACCATAAACAAATAAACAAAATAAATACATAATTATAATATTTAACTATTACTTAACAAATTTATTAATTGACAACTGGGCTTCATATTTATTGGACTGTTAATGTGTGAGACTAAAGGCTGATTTATACTTCTGCATCAAGTGTACACGTATGCTCGGGCACAGCCTGCGCGTCGTGCCCGACGCTGATGCGCACCTCTCAAAAAAAGTAACTACATGTCGAAACGATGCGTAGCGCAAGCTCTGTGATTGGTCCGATTGGTCGTGCTGACGAGTGTGGCGGGGGTGATAGCCGTGCGAGCCCGATGGAGCGAGTGTTTACAAGTGTGGAGTCCCGCAAAGGAGCTCCAGATGGAAACTGTTGTTTTGTGTTTACCTTATGATTAAAGTGATTGCTCGTTGGCCGGTTTGAGCCACTTGTACATTAAGGTAGCATTCAGAAAAAAACAACAACATATGCATCATACCATATCAAACAAACAAAATATATATATAATTATAATATTTAACTATTACTAAACAAATAAATGAATCGACAACTGGGCTTCATATTCATTGGGCTGTTAATGTGTGAGACTAAAGGAAAGACTAAAATCCCTTCATCCTGGCTCACAGTCTTCCCATAATCCCTCACGACTAGTGAAAACTCCTGAAGAGTTAGATAAAGCTGTTGCTTCTATCCGGGCGCTTTTTCAACGCTTTATTAAAGATGTTTGTTTACTGCACTAATAACGCTCAGATGCTGAATATGAAAAGGGGCTATCAGACAGATAAGAGTCAGTATGACGGTCTCGAATGTCTGACATGCAAACAAAGTAACAGGCAAATGCATTTTCGACAGCTTTTGGAGCCCGAGATCTTTGTCGCCTCCAAGTTTTCCAGCCCAGTCACACTGCTCTCATAATAAAAATCTGAACCAGGCCTTTAAATAAAAAAAAACTTGTTTGTTTTTCTTCCATGCGAGTTTTAAACGCACCCTTCATCCAAAACGGGCCAATTTTTTAACATCTATAAATTATTCTCTAATACACATAGCAAAGGATGTTTGCATTTTACTGGTTTCCAACAATATGAAAGAGCACAAACACAAATTTTTAAAACTCAGTCCATACACAGATACAGCTCCAGACACATAAATCGATCAAGTCAAGTCAAAGTTTATTAAGCATTTTAACATCTTTCCAGGTTGTGGAGTCTCTGTAAATGACTTTATCTCTGTCTTGGCTGGAGTTCTGACTGCATAGGCTCAATCTTCACTGAAATGGAGGCCGATTTGATACGCTTTACATTAAAGAATGTATCAGTTGGACGTTTTCAAGTTTGAAGGTAAACTAAAAACTCAACAAACGAGTTAAGTCACCGATTTTGAGATAAAATACAAACTAGGCAAATATGAACTGTACTTTTAACAAAATTTTAGCTGAAGGCAGGTAAGGAGAAATATTAAACATTGTTTATTTACATAGGTTTTGTCATTGTTATGTTATCTGTGACACACCAATTGATAATATAGGAAAAAAAGGTAATATATTAAAGAGCCCCTATTATACATTAAAAAGGGTCATATTTTGGTTTTGGGGGTCTCCAACAGCAGGCTAATATGCATGCATGGTCCAAAAACACTTTCATTGTCTTATAATATGCATTTATTTTTACCTCATTATCCCAGCGACTCCTATATGAATCGTTCAGCGATTCATTTGTTCCAAAACCCCTCTTTAGTGCGATGCTAAATGGCGCTGATTGGACCGATGACCCAGTCTGTTGCGATTGGTCAACATCATTCAGTCCGAGAGACATCATCCACCATGGCTTATCAATATTGAAGTAGTCATAGTGTGAGCGTGAGCATATCTGCCAACACTCATTTTTCCCGGGAGTCAACCGTATTTCAGACACCTCACCCCCGAAACTAACCCCCCGTCTCCCAGCATATTACTCTATTCTTAACCAGAAGTAAAAACAGTGACACACATGCAGTATTAGTGCACACAGCGGCAAAATCTGAACCATTATGAAACAGGACCGCCGCACGTGTGTAGGAGAGCTGATGTAGCCATAGCAACGACAAACAGCAGTGAAACGCGAGCTCACAAACGCATTTTAATCCGGAAACAAAGCGGCACGCATCGCGTTTACAACGTGCTTGTAGACGCGATATGAGAATACAAGTTAACCAGATACACTACAAGCGGTTACAAGTTACAAAACACAATTAAATGCATAATTTACAAGCTAGAGAAAACAATGAGGCAACCGTTTTAATCACACGCACTCAACACTTGTTAGATAGCAGGCCAGATTCACCATCAGGCCACCGGGAAATGTTCCGGCGCTCCCTATGGCCAATCCGCCGCTGCATACATCAATAGTCTTTTCTGATCCTTCCTTTAACAAACGGTCGACGAATCCTCCGGTGTAAGCGTGTAGATTTCAGAAGCACTCCTCAGAGGGAACACAGCACAAGGCTAAGCTATAATGCTGAGGCATTTCTGCAGAAATAAACCTCAACCACTGACTCTTCACAGTCTCATCTGCACACTTCCAATATCCAGCCGAGCACAGTGCTCTTCTCTGTGTTGCCAGATGTAGCTGACTGATTCCAGTCCAAACCCTCTCCAAAAGGTTTTTACTTGCACAATCAAATTCAAAACCGCTCAATCTGGCAAACTTTGCTCGCCGCTGTTGCTTGTGGGCGGGGTTGGGGGTTTCGAATCTTCCGGGGCTGCGCGCGCACAAATGGGCGGGGCTTATGTTTCATGTTCACGTCATGCCGAAACGGCTAAAGACTCGTAAGCACAGCGATTCATTTGAGGAACTATGAGTCGACTCTTTTATAGATTAATCAATAGTTTTAAACACTGTGCACTTTCAGATTTAAGCCTTAGCTGGACATTTCACTTCACTTAGAGCTGTGTTACACACTGCATACAAGCTCATTTTCAAAAACCCATAATAGGGGCTCTTCAACACTTTGAAGGGTAACACACACACTCCAGTTCGATGTAAGAATGAACTCTCACTGTGTTAAAATGAACTCTGTGGGTAATGTACAAATTTCACACTTTAAGACCATTTTATGTCAATATTATTAGCCCCTTTAAGCTAATTTTCCCCAATAGTCTACAGAACAAACCATCATTATACAATAACTTGCCTAATTATCCTAACCTGCCTAGTTAAGCCTTTAAATGTCAGCTGTATAGAAGTGTCTTGAACAATATCTAGTTAAATATGATTTACTGTCATCATGGCAAAGATAAAATTAAATCAGTGATTAGAGATGAGTAAGACAGGGGGGCTAATAATTCTCAATTGAATGTTTTACGCAGCAGATGCCCTTCCACCCGCAACCCAGTAATGGGAAACACCCATACACTCTTGTATTCACACCCGGACATACACTACGGCCAATTTAGCTTACTCAATTGACCTATACCGCATGTCTTTGGACCGGAGCACCCAGAGGAAACCCACGCAAACATGGGGAGAACATGCAAACTCCACACAGAAGTCCCAACAAGACTAGCCAGGACTTGAACCAGCGACCTTCTTGCTGTGAGGCGACAGTGCCAACCACTGAGCCACCGTGCCACCCAGAAAAACTTCAAATTTATGAATGTACAGTTTTAAATAAATAAATAAACACATTTTTAGATCAATGAAGAGAGGACTCAGAGAACCCTCATATTTGTAAAAGCATGGTTGCATTCTGGATCAGCTGAACCCCAAAGTGTCTGCAGTCATGTGGAGTAGCAGAGTTTAAAGAGCTAATATATGCAGCTCAATATACCGACATGAGAGAAAATAACAAGAGCTGGACAGGATAAGGCATCCTGATGGAAAACAGAGAGATGGAGAGAGATAGAGAAGGGTGGAAGGAAATTGTAAAGAGGAAGGACTAGGAAAACTGATGTCAAAATATGATATACACGCTGACAAATAGCCAGAGCGCTGTTGTTGCATGGAAGTATTGGAAAGCAGAGCACTAATGGCTAGCACTGATCCACAGCTGACGACACACACACACACACACACACACACAAGTCTCTCCTTTTGCTTTTAAAGTCATTGTCGGATTCCCCTACAGTAATCCAGAAGTGTGCGGATCATACTGCGGTGTGTGTGTTTGTGTGTGTTTTGTGACATCAGGGCACAAATGTGTATAATGACATTTGTGTGAGAACGAAAGAAACAGAGTGAGTGTGTATGTGCGTTTGTGTGTGTGTGAGAGAGAAATAGAGTGTGTGCATGGGTCTGAGTGAGGGAGTGTGTGTAAGTGTATGTGCAGGGATGGGCAGTGTTTATTTTGTAAGTATTTCAAATATATATTTTAAATACAGAATAGTATTTTGCGTGTGTGTGCGTTCACTGCATGTCAGGATTGCCTTCTGAGGTACAAGTCATTTATTAAATGATGAAAAGATTCACGCAGCTTCTACTATCGCAGCATATTACGTTTTTACTGGTGATATTTGGCGGCAGTTAATCAGGAAGTGAGGATTTTGTTCGCTTTAACTCCTTGGCAATACAAGGCAAAACTGTGAAATGAAAACCTTTTCGGGTGACTACCTCTGGAAGCTCATCAAGAAAATGCCAAGAGTGTGCAAAGCAGTAATCAAAGCAAAAGGTGGCTCCTTTGAAGAACCTAGAATGTGACATATTCTCAGTTGTTTCACACTTTTTTGTTATGTATATAACTTCACATGTGTTCATTCATAGTTTTGATGCCTTCAGTGTGAATCTACAATTTTCATAGTCATGAAAATAAAGAAAACTCTTTGAA
>CAIGQQ010005788.1:1129528-1148444 GCA_903798035.1 Danio albolineatus | reverse complement strand
AGTCTGCAGCTAAAAGCTAGCATAGAAAGCAGTCTGCTGTTAAAAAAGCTAGTCTAGAGCGCAATCTGCTGTTTAAAAACTAACCCAGAGTGCCGTCTGCTGTTAAAAAATTAGCGTAGATCGCAGTCTACTGTTAAAAACTAGCTTAGAGTGCGGTCTGCTGTTTAAAAAACTAGCGTAGAGTGCCGTCTGCTGGAAAAAACTAGCCTAGAGTGCCGTCTGCCATTTTAAAAAAACGTCTGTTAAAAATACTAATCTAGAGCACCCAAAAAGCTGCCCGTGAACACATCAAACATAGGAAAGCCAACTGAAACGAGAGCATATTCTGTGCCTGTATAGATGGACATGTCTTTCTGCACCCATGAGTGTCACTAGTCTGTTTTATCATTCACAATGGGAAACCGAAGCGTTCGACACACGCATGCAAAGTGTAAACAAAGCAGCATTTAGTGCAATGATCACAGTAACTGTCAGTCATCACAGAGGGATTCCATATTGTTTGAATTGAATTGAATTGTTTACTTGGTACATCACTTCACTATGTCACACAAAAAATCCAGGTCCATCATTTAAAAATCGAACACCGATACGTTTATACATAACATACAGATACCAAACAAAAAAAAAATGTGTTAAAGTGCCACGTCCCCATGTGGTTGGTCTTTTTTGGGGGTGATTTTTAGAAAACAACACCCCTAATGAACAATCCAGACATCTAGCGGCCTCTTTTATATATAGGTTTATGGCAGGAAGGCATGCAGCTGGCACTATAGCTTCCTGAGACAGAGGGCAAAGCTATAGAAAGAAACAGCCATTTAAACCCCACCCGTCTATTATAATCACAGGGATTATGGGAAATGAGAGGCACAGAGGCGTTCATTTAGATTATGAGCTGAGCTTTTTTTCTATGTGAGCATGTCTGAGGGACAAAGCAGACTAATGCTGACTGACACATGTCAGACCTTTAACCCATGTGAGCTGTTGGGGATGTTTTCATCCACTCTGAGGTGATTTTGAGTCTTAATTTGGCCACAACTTTCTCTGTGTTTCAGCAAATGGGATGATATTTAGTGACAAATCTTATTTTGACACATATTTTGTGGAAATGCTGTGAAAGTTTTCAAAAACTCAACAATAGACTTTGGGCAAATTGACTACCCTTTCCTTATGTTGGTGGCTGTTTTTGCCCCATTGACTTCCATTATAATGGCTTTTTTTTTTTTTGCAAAGCCATGATGCAATTTATCATGCATACATGTTTTTATCTGTTGGAAAGAGGTAAAATTAGCAATTTTTACTGGTGATAAGCAATTGTTGTGCAAAAAAAACCATAGTTTCTGGCTTTGAGTATAGTCAAACTCTCTTTTAGGCAAGTCATTTTACTCGACAATCATCTCTGAAATGTATTTTTGTCTGAATGGGGAAACATCAAATTCTCCAAAACTGTTTACCAAGCTTACGATTACATATTTGAAATACAACTAATCAACAACTGTCTCATAAATTCGTTTCTAAATGTTCCAATCAAACAAAAAATGCCTTTTTAAGGTTGTCCAAGCTAACACACATGCGCATGCAAAAGGAATGAGATCACGACACCAATCTCATTTATTGCAAGTTGTGGATATATTTCTTATGTCTGTGAAGCAAGTATTCGCTAATATTCTTGTGTGTTTGTTGACCACAAACTGTTGTGAAAGCATACGTCTCCTCTGAGCTTGTCCCTTGGAGAAATGTCAGTCTATAGCGATCGATGATTAGCTCCTGTACTAGTAGGCGGGTTTCATTCGCCATATTGACCGTTACACTTTTCCCCATTTATAACTATACGAATGACATGTGATTCCACATGAGGTTATTATTAATTAGCAAATAATATAAATATTACGAATGTAAACATTAGGTGAGCAGGTTACACTGTAGACGTGTGGCCTAACAACACGCTTTATGACGATAAGCAATATGGCTGTTTGCATCAGACGAAATACGAAAATAGAAATTTAAATACAGCCATTCAGAAGCACAGAATATGCACTCACTCACGAAATGGTAAGGTTTATAATCTATTTAAAACATATTAACCCTCTTTAACATTATTAAATGTAGATGCTGAATGGCATGTTTAGTTCTAAAGTTCAATTTCATGGTCTGAGGTGAACTATCTGCTGCTGATTTCAGTATATGGCAATAAATGTCATGTAAAATGGCATTCAAACTCACATTGTTAGCATTTAATACTGAATAAAGCACATGAGGTTCACCTGAGGTGAACATTGTCAGTTTTCTGTTGTTCAACTGTGAGAAATAGAAGCCGTTTTTAATATATCAATTCGAAGTGTTGGTTAGGACAAAAACTCCTTTTAATATAGAAAATATTCCCTCTATCGGATGTCGCTTTTATTTAGAGCACGGTTTAAATCACTCGCTCCTGTCCTCAATCTGGCAACCTCCGCTTGCATTTGTTTTGATCCAGGAGTGCAATACCTAGTTCAACCACTGGGTGTCAAACTTACATACTGCACCTTTAAAATTGTAAGTCAACTTGCTGCACAGCTTTTTAGAGGTCAAGTTCTGCACTTGACTGAATTTCATCCATTGAGCCCGTAAAATATGGAAATATACAGAAGAATCACATCTCTATATCTTCTTTGTTGTACAGATGAAAAAAAAACTTAAAAGGGGTGGTGTAGTGTGTATTTTTAAAGCTTAATTGTGTTTATGGGGTGCAAAGCAATGTGTGCTCATGCTTCATTTGTGAAAAATCACTTTATACATTTTATACAGCTACTCCGCTAACATGAAAACGACTGTCATATTTCCTAGTTCCTCAGAAATCCCGCCCTTAAGAGGCTCTGATTGGTCAGCTAACATAATGGCAGCGTCACACCTCTGCTAGCACATGCTTTGCCTCTGCTGTGTAAATACCATCAGCAGTGGTGTGAAGTAACTAATTACAAATACTCTGCACTACTGTAATTGAGTAGTTTTTCTCAGGAATTGTAATTTACTGAATAGTTTTATAAATGTGTGCTTTTATTTCCCCTTGAGTACATGTTTAGTGCAGTCTCGGTACTTTTACTCCACTACTTTCCTTCAGCCTGCAGTCACTACTTTATTTCTTTCTTGTCTATGGTCATTGTCTACAGTAGAAAGATCAGTCCTGTGATTCCTGTCCAATTAAATCACACATAGAAAGTAAATCGCATCATACTGAACAACCTCAAGACATGGGCGCTTTATACAGCAAACCTTTTGTAAACATTAAAATTGTCCAAGAAGACGTCCAAAATCTGTACACGCAATGATCCAGAGACTGCATGTTTATAGACTGCATGTCACTGAAAATGACAATCTCCTTAAACAATCACTAAATGGAACGAATGAAGAATGGAAGGATGGTCCAAATAAAAGGAAGGACCGAACAAGGAATGGAAGGAAGGATCGAAGAACCAAAAAAATGAAGGATTCAAGGAAGGACTGAACAAACTAAGGAAGGAAAGAAGGAACGAACGAATGAACAAAGGACCTTATGAAGGAAGGAACAACAATATGAAAGAAAGAATGAGCGAACAAATGAAGGGAGGAAAGAAGGAAGGACCAAACAAATGAAGGAAGAATTCAAGGAAGGACTGAACAAACTAAGGAAGGAAGAAACGAACAAACGAATAAATGAACAAAAGGACCTAATGTAGGAAGGAACAAAAATATGAACGAACGAACCAGTGAATGAAGAAAGGAGGGAACAAACGAATGAATGAAGAAAGGAGAGAACAAACAAATAATTGAAGGAAGGTTGGAAGGAACGAACGAAATAGGAAGATCCCTAAATACACTACATGTTGATTGTGCAGGGATGTGTAAACGTAACATTCTGTAAACGCATCAACTTCTCACAGCGTAATACTCACTACTCACTACTCTTGAGTACTTTTAAAAGGGCTACATTTTACTCATACTTTGAGTAATATTTACTACAGATACTTTTGCTCTACTTGCACTACATTTTTGGGCAAGTAATGGAACTTTTACTGCAGTATGATTTTTCAGTACTCTTTCCACCACTGACCGTCAGTCAGTGTAACTGCTAATGACCTCTCAAATGCTAGCTATAAATATTTTTTTATAATTCTCTGGAGCATTATTAAACTGTAAGCACTTCTGTCTTTGTGTCGTGTCCTTTAGAAGCCCAAATACAGAAACAGAAGAAGCTATGTGGAAAAGCAGCGATTGGACGCCATTTTAGCTTTCTCTGCTATAACATTACAGCGACTCTGGCCACGCCCCTTCGCTGCGCATGGTGAATATGCATAACCTGAAGGGTTTATGACATCATTAACCAGGAAGTATTTTTTTTTTGTAGTCCCCAAACTTAATTCGCTGTAGGCTTTGCTAAGCTAACTCTGTAAAAGCCAATGTCTCCCTTTGTATTACATTCAGAGGTGTTGTTTATGTTCACACAGCTACATTATACATAACTACAGTTTAAAAATGTGATATTGTAGTGGACAACTAAAGAATAATTACAGAAATAGAAATAATTACAACTAAAGAATTTTTGGGTGAACTACCCCTTCAAGCTAATGTCACTTTGCTCTCTGCTTAAAGAGAGAAGGATTCGTATTGACTTTAGCAATGGTTAACTCTAACGCTCAGAAAGCCTGACTCCCTCATGCTCATCTGTCCCGTTTAAAAATCTTGGCACTAATTTCAATCAAATTCCACTGAGCAGGCGTCATCTGACTAACCTGAAAACCTGGAGTAAATCTGCTGACATCAAACAGCCAAATGATTGAGTATAGGTTACTTTTAAAAAGTTTTGCGGACTGGTGTGAAACAAATAGTCTTAAATTAAATACCAATAAGACCAAAGAAATGATTATCGATTTTAGTAGACATCCACCACAAGCGGTGCCAGTGATTATACAGGAGTCAGCAATTGAGATTGTCTCATCTTATAAGTACCTGGGTTTATATCTGAACAACAAGCTCGATTGGTCTGAAAATACAATTCAAGTGTATAAGAGGTGGTCAGAGTCGCATTCATTTATTAAGATGACTGAGGTCCTTTGGTGTGTGTCAGACACTGTTAAAAAGGTTTTATGATTCTGTGGTCATCTGCTGGGGAGTGGGACTGTTGGAGAAGGATAAAAACAAATTAAATAAGCTTATGCAAAGGGCAGGTTCTGTTGTGGGGTGTGTACAACCCATTATAGAAGAGATTGCACATGATCGAATGATGGACAAATTTGTCAGTATGATGAACCCCGATAATCACCCTCTTTTTGATATAGACCCAATCCCAATTCTATTTTTGTACCCCATCCCCTTGGCCCTTACAACTGAGGGTTAAGGGGAAGGGCTTCAAAGCATACCCCTAGGAATTGGGACAGCACTTCAACACCTGCACACGTCATCATATGTCATCGCGATCTCTTGCTTCATATGAGATCAGACGATCACGACTGCTGGAGTTATTCCAGTTGTGTTATTGTTTGGTGTTTATCTTCAGGAAATCACTGAAGGCGTATATTATGTTATCATAACCATCTAATGTGAACATGTATACATAGACATTACATGAAACATCAGGTCATAAAAATTTACTTGAAAGTCCTGGAAAAGTCGTTGAATTTTAGTAGTAAAAATGTGTATGAACCCTGAACACTTCTTAACGTCCAGTACGTAATGAATCTGATTCAGTACGTCTTCGCGCTTCAGTGTAAACGGGATCTTGGTGTCTCCAGTCGCTAATCGTCTTTTAAGTGTTGTGAAAACAACTAACAAAATAACAGTGGTGAATGATTTATTGTTACAAGTTTTTTGTGAACCAAAATTTTAATGTTTATTTAAGGCAGGGGTCACCAAACCTGTTCCTGGAGGGCCGCTGTCCTGCATATTTTAGCTCTAACTCTAATCAAACACACCTGAACAAGCTATTTAAGGTCTTACTAGGTATACTTGAAGCATCCAGGCAGGTGTATTGAGGCAAGTTGGAGCTAAACCCTGCAGGGACACCGGACCTCCTGGACCGAAATTGGTGACCCCTGATTTAAGGGGAAAATAATCACGAGGTTGATTTGTCTGCAAAGAAATACAAGTCAAAGTACATTTAGAAATCAATTCTTTCTTTCTTTTATATGCATTTTCCAAACTGTCCCAACCTTTTCTGATTTGGGGTTGTATAATTTCTATAATTTATGCAAAAAAATATATATCATAAAACAACAACAACAAATTAATACAAAAGTCAGATATTTAAATATATATATTCACAATATATTTATCAAATAAAAAAATAATGTTGTTTTATTATTTAATTGACTTTCACATGTAACTTTATTATGGCTTTTACTTGCTGTTGATTATAATGCATTAGCTATTGTTTAATAATGAGACATTAAAGTATTAACTATTGTACGTTTTAATTACTTTAAAAACATTTATTTACTTTGAACAGGTGTACAATACACAAAGTATTCTATTGGTTATTATAACTGTTTAAGTCATCTTTTTTTCACAGCTTAGCTTAATACAGTGATGAAAATACTGTAAAAACTTCAGCAATTAAATCGCAACAAGAAAATTCGATACTGGCCGAAAACCAACATCCATAAATGATTGATAGTATGATCATATCAAGTCATAAACTTACTTTATTTTATAAAGTAAGTTACTTTATACTTTTTTTTTTTACACCTACTTTCTTTGATTTGATGCCTAAATATGATTTACTCTTTGTCTGTATCGACAATTTATTCATCCTGGTGATAAAAATAATCAATCTGATTGCTTAGTTAACGCATTTCTCTTCAACATGTCACATGATTTGAGAAATCAATCATTTCTACAGCATAAACATGTGTGTCAGATACAGGCGAACACTTAAATCTATATACGAGGGTTAAAAGTTTGCAATAACTATGACATTTTATGATTTGAAGGAAATGTCTTATGCTCATTTATCCTCACAAACTTAAACAATAATAATAAAGTGTAAGATGTAATACATTCCTGTGATTTCATAGCTGATTTTTCAGCATTATTACTCCAACTTCTTCAGGAGTGGAGCAATAATGCTGAAAAATCAGCTATGAAATCACAGAAATATATCTAACATTGAGTATAGAGACAGATTAAGTGTAGTGGCCTGCCCTCTGGTGGTCGTCCGTGATATTCGGGAACACGAAAACAAAATACAATGAGATCAAATATTATTAATAATAATAATTAGCTTTAATAAAATGGAATGAGGATATAGTTTTGAGCTAATAACAGGAGGGGTTCCAGATGCAGGTGAATCTGATGAATGCGTCTACATGACTATATTATAAAAGCTGTAGTTTCTGTATGACCACCAACATTGTGTATGGCACCGTTTCTTAAAGTATGGGGAGCAGTGTTAGTCCACGGTGACCCCGTCTGGAAGCTCCACGACCACCGGAGCGCAATCATCCAGATCCGCATCAAAGTCCCATCGAAATTTTTTGGTCACATGGACCTTAAATTTTTCGGCTCTTTTCCGTAATGTGCTGTCGACCCCGGGACCGCTGGCAAACTGGAAGAAGTCCTAAATTGACAAATGGAGTAGTCAAGTAAATCCAATCCCACACTGATTTATAAATGATTCATGTGCATACTGGCAGACAGAAACTCCTGATTTGGAAAACTGTGTGATAGTTTAAAGGGGCTTAAAGCATTACTTGAAGTGCCCCAAACATTTTAGTAATATTTCAATCAATTACATACACCATTGCACTATTTAACGTTGTTAATAGTAGAACAACATTAAAGCAAAGAATATGTAAAAATGAGAAACAAAAGGCACACACACATGTATACACTACCTGACAAAAGTCTGGTCCAGGTTTTAGGAACAACAAATAATAACTTGACTTGTACTTGATCATTTGGTATCAGAAGTGGCTCATATGACAGGCGAAGGCGTCTAGATTACGCTTATTTTACCAAAATAAAACATGATCATGCCTTGATTTATTATTCTTTAATTAGGACAGTAAAGTCTGACTTTGCAAGTCTTGTCACTGAACAGAAATAATGTACAGTATAGAATATAAAGTCATGCTGCATTGCAAAAAGAATTAATATTGTGTATGACTCCCATGAGCGTGAAGGACCGCATCCATACATCTCTGAAATGACTCTGAGTCATCTGGAATGGTGAAGTGTTCTTGCAGGACTCCCAGAGTTCATCAAGATCCTTTGGGTTCATCTTCAATGCCTCCTCCTTCATCTTACCCAAGACATGCTCAATAATGTTCATGTCTTGTGACTGGGCTGGCCAATTCTGGAGCACCTTCTTTGCTTTCAGGAATTTTGATGTGGAGGCTAAAGTACGAGAAGGAGCGCCATCCTGCGGAAGAATTTGCCCTCTCCAGTGGTTTGTAATGTAATGTACAGCACAACTGTCTTGATACCTCAGGCTGTTGATGTTGCCATCCACTCTGCAGAACTCTCGCACGCCCTCATACTGAATGTAACCCCAAACCATCATTTTTCCTTCACCAAACTTGACTGATTTTTGTCAGAATCTTGGGTCCATGTGGGTTCCAATAGGTCTCCTCCAGTATTTGTGATGATTGGGATGCAGTTCAACAGATCCATGAAAAATCGACCTAATCAACTAGAAGTCAAGTTATTATTTGTCGCTCTTACAACTGGGATTGACGACAAGACTTTTGTCATGTAGTGTAAATACAAAAATACATAATTAGTTAATCTATAGATGAAGACTAGTATCTGTCCAAATAACTAATAAAATTAGATGTCCTGTCAATCAATGCGAAAGACAACAATTTGTTAGTGATATATATATTCATTTTTTTCGGCTCAGTTCCTTTATTAATGAGGGGTCGCCACAGCGGCATGAACCACCAACTTATCCAGCATGTTTTACACAGTGGATGCCTAATATAATATTCAGTTTTATTACAATAAGCATATTTACTTTATGTTTTAAAAGGTCATGCTTAAATAGCTCACAAAAACCAGAAAGAAAAAAAAAAAACTTTCAGAAGAGGAAGCTAATTCTTTTTTGTTGTGTGACTGATCCTAGGTGAATCATAGGTAGGCCCACACGGAATCTGAGCACGCAGAATACTGCAGATTTTTAGCCCATCATTGATTCTGTTTATTTGCTTGTGTAAATTTATATTTATTTAGTTTTTAAATTAATTTCAGTAATATTACTGACTAATATGAAAATATTCATATGATTTATTTACAATACAGTTTGTAAAGTACTATTTTCTGTCTTTTAGTAGATATTTTATATGACAGGCTTGCTTTGTTTACCAAATAAAGTGGATCTAATTGGATTCGCATTTTATTTAATGTTCACAAAGGTATTACTTCTTATTTCATATATTAAGGTTTTAGTTATGATACTCCCAAAATTATTCCGCATAAATCTGCAGATTTGTAACAAAATTTTGCGCAGAAATAGCAAAAAATGTCCACAGATTTCGTCTGGCCCTAATCATAGGTGACAGATCAAAAAAAGCATATTAATGAATATAATTTTACACTGACTTTAGTATAACCTGAAAGACTGATCCTATTCCACTTTTTTAATTTTTTAAGCTCGGATAAATGTGTGAATTATACCTGAAGCGTGGAGGTGAGGAAGTTGTTTTGGGACACTATGTCCACGAAGAAGTCTGGAGGGATTTCTCCCAGCTGATGGTAGAGGACAGCGATGAGGCCCAGATAAAGCTCCTTCCTGTCCTTCATGGCCTCCTCAGAGCGGCACAGCAGAGCCAGCAGACTTTTCCAGTGCTCAAAGGCTTCATAGACGTTCCCAACCAGAAAGCAGACGAACGCAAACTGCAGCTCTCCTACAAGAGGGACACAAATCTTTTAATATTTACCTTTTTACTACAGTAATTGACAACTGCATTTTATAATGCTTATACATAATAATAATAATTTAATAGATGTAAAGCTTGTCCTAATAGATTAAATTTGTCCTCTCATGAAAAATCATGGCGACTGACATTAGGTTCACTCACTCAAGTCACAATTATTTTCATGATTATTCTCACTGAGAGAGCCTATACAAGCTATATTGCCAAGGCGTGAGACCGGCTGCATATACAGTTTGAACATGGTGTGATGGATTAATAAAATTATAGAAAAGCCTAATGGATTAAAAATATATAAAGTCTGTACCTCATTTATAAAACATGTTGTTAGCAATAAATCCAAGCAGATGAATGTGCAAATAGCCCTGCCACCCTAATGCGTGAAGATAATCACCGCTACATTACAATAAATCATCAGATTTATTCAGAAGTTACATTTGATTTTCGTTTCTTCATAAGTTTTTCTGTATTAAAGCGTCTTTGGAAGCATTTATTTAGGTCATCACGAATATTGATGAACGAATAGGTCATCAACATTTATGATACTGTAATACTATAATTAGAGTATTGACCATTTTAATAAGAGTTTAAGTGACAAATTTGGCTTGCTCTACTGAAAAAAAAAGGGATCAGAAAAACATTTAAGACACAATTATAATGAGATCATGACAATCAAGTTATGTTGTCTTGGTAATGTCAAGTTGTCCTGACAAAGACTTAAGATGAAGACAAGTTATGATGTTTTTGTTTATGTCAAGTTGACATAAAAATATCACAAGCCAGGTTATTTTTCTATTTAAAATGACATAACTGAGCTAATAACACTTAATGAAAGTTGTCATAACATAATATATAGTATACACGCACCGGCCTTTATTAGGTACACCTCTCCAACTGCTCATTAACGCAAATTTCTAATCAGCCAATCACATAGCAGCAAATCAATGCATTTAGACATGTAGACATGGTCAAGTTCAAACCGAGCATCAAAATGGGGAAGAACGGTGATTTAAGTGACTTTGATCGTGGCATGGCTGTTGGTGACAGACGGGCTGGTCTGAGTATTTCAGAAACTGCTAATCTACTGGGATTTTCACACACAAGCATCTCTAGGTTTTAATGGTCTGAAAGAGAGAACATATCCAGTGAGCGGCAGTTCTGTGGGCGCAAATGCTTGGTTGATGCCAGAAGTCAGAGGAGAATGGCCAGACTGGTTCCAGCTGATAGAAAGGCAACAGTAGCTCAAACACTCGTTACAACCGAGGTCTGCAGAAGAACATCTCTGAATGCACAACACGTCCAACCTTGAGGCAGATGAGCTACAGCAGCAGAAGACCACAACGGGTGCCACTCCTGTCAGCTAAGAACTACAATTCGCACAGGCTCACCAAAATTTGACAATAGAAGACTGGAAAAACGTTGCCTGGTCTGATAAGTCTCGATTTCTGCTGCGACATTCGGATGGGCGGGACAGAACTTAGGGTCAGAACTTGGTGTTCATAGGATGGATCTATGAAACCATAGATCCATCCTGTCTTTATCAACGGTTCAGGCTGGTGGTGTAATGGTGTGGGAGATATTTTCTTGACACACTTTGGGCTCATTAATACAAATTGAGCATCGTGTCAACGTCACAGTCTACCGGAGTATTGTTGCTGACCATGTCCATGCCTTTATGACCACAGTGTACCAATATTCTGATGGATACTTCCAGCAGGATAACGCGCCTTGTCATAAAGCGTGAATCGTCTCAGACTGGCTTCTTGAAAATGACAACGAGTTCACTGTACTCAAATGGCCTCCACAGTCACCAGCGCTCAATCCAATTGAGCACATTTGAGATGTAGTGGAACGGGAGATTCGAATCATGGATGTGCAGCTGACAAATCTGCAGCAACTGTGTGATGCTATCATGTCAATATGGACCAAAATTTCTGTGGAATACTTCCAGTATCTTTTTGAATCTATGCCATGAAGGACTAAGGCAGTTCTGAAGGCAAAAGGAGTTCCAACCCCGTACTAGTAAGGTGTACCTAATAAAGTGGCCAGTGAGTGTATACATTTATATAATATATAAACAGTGGGCATTAATTTTCCTTCATATTCATGGCATGCCATGATTATAAAGGTTTCATGGCAGTCTAACGAACACCCCCTTCAAGTAAAGTGTTACCATATTGCATGTGGAGTTAACAACAATGGTGGACTATAAGACTAACCTCACATCCATACCTGAGGCTAAAGTCAAGGTTTTAAAACCGCTAAAATGTTATGTTAAACTGTTCATTAGATATTTACTGTCCCAAAATATTATAAATGTTTCCTAAAATAAAATATACTGTGTTCAATGGGGGAAAATATGTTGTTTTTCTACGCACATTTAAAAAAAAAAGAACATATTTTGGTAACACTTTATTTCAATGGTCTATTTGAGTATTAGTAGACTGTCTACTTGATATCTGTTGATACTGACATTCAACAGACATTTAACTGACTATAAGGCTACGTTCACACTGCAGGCAAATGTGGCTCGAATCAGATTTTTTTGCCCACATGTGACTCTTGACAGTGTGAACAGCCCAAACCACATGGAATCTGATCTTTCATGTCAGATTTGTGCCACTTTCATATGTAGTCTCAAATCAGACACAGGTCTGATATTTTGCGATGCGACCGCAGTGTGAACGGTTATGTCGGATTTCATGTGACTTTTACATAATCTTTGAGCAACATGCGTCATCATTCTGTGCTGCAGACGTCATCTACTCCTCAGCAGCAGTAGATCAGCACACAGGGCGATTATTTTACCACAGAAAGTTGGTTACTTATTTTGAAAAAGATTTTAAAGGCAAAACTGGAGCTTGTTTACCAATCTGGTTAACGATTGGGGCACAGGTTGATCGCAAAGCTGTGTTGGGGCATGTTGCGGATAGGGGATCCGTGCTCACTTTCATTTTAAGGACGAATTTTCTCTCGGAGAGAATAAAGAGCAGGTGCTCAAGCACCCAAACCCCCTTCTGCACACATCTGGTGTTTATAACGACGTAAAATGAAATAACTCAAACAGAGATAAACCAACTCGCCTTCACAGTTCAGTCTGCGGCTGCTCATTAACCCTTGATGAGTTCACTACACCAGTGGTCAGATAGACGCGCACCGCGGTTGTCATAAATTACAAATGATCAGTGTTTTCAATCACAAGAGACTTATTTTAGGTTTCAAATACACATTAGCAGTAGAAGAACAACCCTTTACAGTTCATGAAATACACCACGGGTGTCTGTGAAAGGGGCAATAATTACATTAAGCATGACAACGTGCTTATTTCAGTATACACATTGTGTGCATAATTAGACATTCTGTGCTGTCTGTAACTGCACTTTTGCGCAAGCGGGTCAGTTTAGGACCATGATCTTCTCACATTGCAAATCTGTTATTGGCCACATTTATAAGAGCAGTGCGAACAGCTATGCAAAAATATCAGATCTGAGAAAAAAAATCAGATTTGAGCACTCGCAGTGTGAACGTAGCCTAGAAACTTTGCAAGTACATGTCAACTTGAACTAACCCCAACCTAACAGTCTACTTATAATCTAATGAGAATTAGTTGCAATGTAACTTAAATTCAACAAACTGACCATCAAAATAAAGTGTGACCCATATTTTAGAGCAGTAATCACAGCACTGTGACACCTGGGTTTTTTTTCAATCCAAGGTTATCATACCGTCAGAATGGTAATTGTATAGTAAACTAATCCTCACCAAGTACATTGAGCGGCTGCTCTTTATAATGTCTCTCAAGTACCGCGTTGAGAGTGTAACTGCGGTCCATGCTGTACTGGGTAATCTGAGCGGGTGTTGCCCCAGGAGGATACGCCTGGTTGGGGATGCTGGAAAACCGCAGCTCTGTGCCTTCCCTCTGCTTCATCCGCGGCAGCCGGTCTAGGCCCTCCTTCATACTCTGGCACTCCTGATCATTGCGGGACAGGTTCTGCTGCACACGGTCTTTAGTGTGGGTCAGCTGCAGCTCTGGAATGACGTCGCTGAAGGCGCACACGCGTCCGCTGAGGGGCTGCAGGGCCACGGCCACCTCCTGACTAAGTCTGTCAGTCAGGGAAACCCACTTGCGGAGGGTGTCATAGGGGTACGGCCCCAGATACCGGTCTAGCTCTTTCAGATTGGCCCGCACGCGCTCTACCTCCTCCGTGTTCTGAGAGATCTCCAAATCATCTGCGCTCTTGTTCCAGTGTGCTACAAGCACCTGCCGAGGCTTCAGGGACAGGAACAGGCCCGTTTTGGGGCTGATTTCACCACAGCCGCCATTGGTGCTGACGGAGCAGTAGTGGAGGAAGTGAAGGCCCGGGGGAATCATCTTCACCCCGCGGAAACGAGGACCCAAAGTCCATGTTTTGTAGTCGAGTCCCAGCTCAGTTCCCTCAGGAACTCCGAGCAAAACCAGCGTGGCTCCTTCTTCAAACAACCCTCTGGCCACTTCAGGGTCCATGTCTGTTGCTGCCATATCTGTATAAAATAAACAGATTGAGGAAGAGTTTTCACTTTTGAACAGTGACAACTTGTGGCCAGGGTTTCTGCAGGTTTCTTCAAATCAAATTTAAGACTTTTTAAGACCATTATAATTTAAATTTTAGACTTATACAGGGCTAAACACTTAGTATTTTTTTCTAACAGCCCGGTTACTTCTGTAAATAGTTTTTGTAATAATGGAAGATCATGTAAAAGGGATGTACGGCTTCAGTTTTCTTTCCTATTTAGGGCATTAAACTTGTAGAATTTGCTGTAAAGATGTCTAACAGTTGTTGTGAATTGTAACTCTTTGCAATAACAACTTCAATATATTTAAAAAATGTTTTCTGATGGATTATTGGTGATTGGGTAGATTTACTTGGACATATAGGAAAATTAAGATTGTTTTAAAACACTACAACACTATCGTCCAATGCAAATTCTATTTTTGTACCCCTACCCTTCCCCTTGGCCCTTAAAGGGGAAATGAAGCACTCAGTCAAGTTTATCTTATTTTGTAGACCAATTTTCACTTTAATGAAAAATATATAAGAAACATAATTAAACATAACCACTTCGAAGTAAAGAGGGTGTTTTATCTTGGAACGCCGCAGCGTGTGACGTCACAGGGTTGGTTCTGTTAAATAGATAGACAGGTACAGTAGCAAAAAACGACTAAATGATGGAGACTACAAAGTCGAATACCACAAGGCATATAAAAACACAAAAGGGGGGGCACTACTGTATTGCTCCTGGATGTAAAAATTATTTTTACAGTGTCAAAGCTAAGGGTAAATTAATTAATTTTCATAAACTGCTGCTAAAACGCGGAACACTGCTTCACTGGCTAGCGGCGATACAAAGGAAAAACCCTCCTATGGGCCAATTTTTTTGAGGACGATTACACTGAGAAGAACATCTTTGAGTCCGAAAAATTAGTAAGTCGTCGCACCATAATGATAATGAAGCTCACTGCAATGAATGTTATTAAAAAACAAGCAATAACGCATGCATAATGTAAACAGAAGTAACCAATTCTCCAAAAGTGCTCAGTTATTAAGATGTGTTGACAATTATTATCTGCATAATTGGTTGAGACTGCCGAGTCAAGATGTAAAACAGAAAAAGGGGAAGTTTAAGCGTTTTCTCTCGTTATTTTCTTAAGCATTTTATTTGAACAAACATTTTAATGCCCTGCTTATGGTTAATGAGAGAACGTACAAATCTATAGTCGTATGTGTGAAGCATCTTGTTTACCAAGGTACTTTGAATTTTCTGTATGGAATCGCATGTCAGTATGACTTTAAAACAAAATTAGCACTATTTAATTGACAGTAAACAATGTCATACTTCATATTCATTGGCTGCAAATATGATTTCCCTATTTAGAGATTACAAAGAACTGAAATTATATTATTAAGGAGAAAGTCTGAATGCGCTAATAAAAAACCAACTTAAGCCAAATGTAAAACATATCGTACACAATATTGCTGTCGAGTAACTGGAACCACATTACAAGGAACGATAATTTGATAATAATGTCAAACAGATATATTTATTTTTCAGCTTTACAAGCATCGGAAAGCTTTGAATTACATATAACGCATTAAATTTTGTAAAATAGTGGTGAAAGTGTATTATACAAGTATACCAGACAATGTTGCTCTATTATATAATATACGATACTAAAACCGTCAAATTTTACAACGTTAGTCTATGAAAATATTACTTTGTCAGCCTTAGGACGTTGAGTAACTTGATATACATTAAATACGACGTCAAACACTTGAATTACATTAATATAAATATAAAGGGATAGCTAAAGCAAATGTTTCCAGGGAATAACGTAAATGAACAGCCACCAATTGTAAGTCGAGTGTAAAAAAATACATATCACACGATATATCATAAACATAAGTGCAAAATAGTGATCAAATATACCTGAACAACAGCGCTCACAACTCCAAAAGCGCCTACGTAAGGGCCATGTGTGAATCAAGAAAGATACTTCCGCTTTTCTAAAGTCAAAATAAAAGTCTGACACTGTTTTACGCTCCAACGTTTGGAATTAGATCTTTTAAAATGCGTTATTAATATTATAGTGAGGCAGCAGGGTGGCACAGTGGGTAGCGCCCAGCCAAGGCTCGAACCAGCGACCCTCTTACTGTGAGGCGACAGCGCTATGTGGGTCGACAGCCCTATGTAATTTCAAATGTATATATATAATTAAGGATACATATGATATAGTAATCAACTAAAGCATATTATCTGTGTTGTTTGTTTAACTATAGTGCAATTAGTTACGAATAGTTACGAATTGTAATGTAATTATATAATATTATTAATATTATATATATTATATTATTATATATTATACATTTTATTTATTTGTTTATGTATTTATTTTATTAATTAATTTTCTTATTTGTTTTTGTTGTTGTTTTTTTACATAATGTTACAAGGGGACTTTTTTGACAACACTCACTCCACCAGCGGCGCCCATCGTAGGGCGCTTCACAGCTTCCGGCACAGATCGTAAGCGGGTGTGAATGTAGTGGGGCTTTCATGCCTGAATAGTGTGAATTTGCCCGAGATCTGCTTTTTCCCTGCGAGCCTCTGCAGTGACCAGGAGTGTTTATAAGAGCGATGGGCTTCCGCAAGAAGAACAAGAGTCCGCCGGTCCTCAGCCATGAGTTTGTCATCCAGAATCACGCGGATATGGTGTCGTGTGTGGCCATGATCATCCTACTGGGACTCATGTTTGAGGTTACTATTCCCCATTAAACTCACTCAACTGCATACTCGAGCTTATTATTCACTCGTAGAAGCTCATCATGACTGAAATGTCGTTTTTGAGTGTTAAATGTGCATCAGACTGCACGTCCATCATGCTTGAGGTTGTTTCCTATTCAACTAATTTTATGACATGTTCAGCAGCACATCCCAGGTTCTGTTAATTTAATAACGTAAAATTCAGCTTTAATCAACATTTGACTAGCATCATAGAGCATGTCCGTCAAATAAGTGTTGTTTCCTATTTAACTAATTCCATTGCTCGACCAGCAGCGCTATTGTGATTCATATTCATCAAAAATTAGGGCTGTCCAAAAATTAATCGTCCAAATAATTCGAATCCAAAATAAAAGTTTGTTTTGACATAATATGTGTGCGTGTTATATATATTTATTATGTATATGTGATAAACACATTCATAGAAGCCAAAACTATATGTAAAAAAGTTACATCAAAGTAGTAACATCATATTCAAATGTAAAATTTGTATCATACATATATATTTTTTTATATATCTAAACATAAACCAACATTTTATCAAGTATATGCTTGTGTGTATTTATATATTCATAATAAAATATACACAGTACACACACAAATATTATGTTAAACTTTTATTTTGGATGTGATTAATCATGATTAATTTTTGGACAGCCCTAATAAAAATATAAAGATATTTAATCAGAATGAGTTTTATTCCTACAGAAGCTTCCAGTGTACATAAAGTGACAAGTGACAACACAGAATAAATATAAAAAAAGACGATAGTAGGCCTGTCACGATATCTATTTTTGTTGTACGATATATTGAACCAAAATATATCGCGATAAACGATATTATTGTCATTTCAAGGCCATTTTAAGGCCATTCATTATATAATGCCAGATTGACAATATAATATCATATGCAAGTACGCTCTTCCAAAGAACGCATCATATTTTATTTTAAAGAATATGTAATTTAATTATAGTCATTTTAACAATTTAATAATTAGGCATTGGAATCAGAATGTTAAAACGCATATCACAAACAAATACCAAAAAAACGCAAGGTAAAAAGTAACAGAGAATGAGATGTCTGCTACCAGATCTATTTTCATCTGTCAGGCACCCACATCAAAATATACTATAGTCATTTATGGTAAACACTATAGTGTTGTTGTTTTTTACCATACTGATACTGACACCTCCAATAGAGTTAGAGAGGTTGTGCATTACAAATGGGCGATATATATTGCATCACCAAAAATCATTGAGGTCATGTCCATGTATTGTGCGATAAGTCGATATATTAATTATTGTGACAGGCCTAGACGATAGACATTAAAATGAGATCCAGATCTTTTTTGACTGACTGCATGTTGAAATGTAAGTACAGATTTGTTATAAATATACAGGTTATAAGGTGCTGTGTACAAGTGTGTATGAGAAAGTATTGCACATTTATTGCACAATAGGAAAATATTAACTGTTCATGAGGTAGATGGCCTGAGGAAAGAAACTTTTCCTGTGTCTGTCTGTTTTTGTGCTCAGTGCTCTGTAGCGCCGGCCAGATGGTAACAGTTCAAACAGGAAGTGTGCTGGGTGCGAGGCGTCCAGGGTGATTTTGCGAGCCCTTTTACTCACTGTGGAAGAGTACAGTTCTTGAAGTGTAGGAAGGGTAGTGCCAGTGATTCGTTCAGCAGTCCGGACTATTCGCTGTAGTCTACGGAGGTCAGA
>CAIGQQ010005788.1:1102775-1129128 GCA_903798035.1 Danio albolineatus | reverse complement strand
TTTATAAAACAGTTCTGTCTGGTTCTCGAATCTGATTGGCTGATAGCAGTGCAATATCAGAACTCTGCCCATATAGAGTGACAGCAGATGAATAAACTCACTACAGTTTGACAAATATTGTAGTTGTTTAGATTGCAACTATGCAGTTTATTTGTAAGGATAAGCAAAAATATTAACACAGATTTTATGCCTTAGTTGATAAGGGACTAAGCCAATGGAATATTAATACATGATTACTTATCAAATGTTAAGATGAGCCAGAATCATATTCACCGTTAGATTCAATATGATCCTCAGGTTTGAGGTTATTAGTTATTATTAAACCTTTATTATGTCACATTATGATCATTTTTGAGTTTACTTCCTTTTAAATTAATTTCATACCAAGAGAATCGAAATTTTCTACATATTGACACTTGATTAGTTAGCAAACTTCAGAATGCGCATAAAAATAGGTGGATGGAAATTTGGGTAATTACTGTATACCTGAATACATACCAGACTCTTCGGAAAACAATAAAACTGTTGATTTCATTTGTATCTTTTTCTTTATTGAATTTATCTGTGGTTGGGCATCGTTTGTTATATATTATGAATTTTCCCAATTAATTTAAATGATAAATTCTTTTCAAACTGTTATTCAACTCATCTAGACAAATTCTTTTCATGTTGCAGTGTATATCGCGGAATAACAAAATATAGCAAAGGGTAATTTTTTCAATATCGTGCAGCTCTAGATTGCACATGAATGGCAGGAAATGAAAACCTTGTTTGTTTCTACATGTATTGATCAGATTTTGTTCTTTATTGCAGGTCACAGCTAAATTTGCCATCATGTTCATCACAGTGCAGTACAATGTCACCCAAAGCCTGGATACTGGTACGGTCTAGATTTTTTTTAGTGATGCTGATACTGTAGCATGAATCATATCTGATACCAGTTTGCCATCATCAGGAGTAAAGCAGCAGTAAATGCTTTAAAGTCTGTTCCCTGGATTTAGGCCCCGTTTACACTAGTGCGTTTTAGTTTTAAAACGGCGTTTTAGCATGAAAACGATCCGCGCCCACACTAGCGTTTCACCCAGCGTTCCTGAACACATCTCCGACCACACTACTCCACCAGAAACGTATATCACATGACCATTCATGCACTCTGGGCATGCGCGTTCAAGTATAAACAGGAAGCATGTGTCTCGCTCGGCTTTCTAAATAAGGCTTACGCTGCTTGAAACGCGAGCCATTAGCGAGTGCTCGAACAGTAGCTTGCCTCTTGCGAGCAGCAGTGTTTTAGACCCCGTTTACACTAATGCGTTTTCGTTTTAAAACGCATAAGTTTTGCTACGGTTACGCCATCCGTCCACACTATGCCGGAGTTTTCGAGCCCTGAAAACGGAGCGTTTTAGAAACGCTGGAGAGGCCATTTTCATTCTAAAACGCTGCTGCTCCGTCTCAGTGTGGATGGGGAAAACGGAGACATCTGAAAACGGAGGCGTGGCTGCTGAGATTCGCTACTGAGATTTGCTTTTGGGTCATTGCGTATCCTTCCCTTATTCGTCAAGCCCCTATCACATGACTATAACGCCACCGGAAGACGACAGACCAGCCTTCACTGTAAACAACATGGACAGAAATGGCAGCGTTGTAGGCGCTATTGTCCGTTACTAAAATGCTAAAGTGTAAATGCTAAATACACTAAAATGCACTAGTGTAAACGGGGCCTTAGAATGAAAACGGCTTCTCCAGCTTTTCCAAAATGCTCTGTTTTCAGGGCTCGAAAACTCCGGCGTAGTGTGGACGGATGGCGTAACCATAGCAAAACTTATATGTTTTAAAACGAAAGCGCATTAGTGTAAACGGGGCCTCATAGAAGAGGTTTTAGTCAATGAAATTGAAACTGTCTCAGTCCAGTTTTCAGAATTAAAGTTTAATTAAGTTCAGTTCGGTGTGGTTTAAATTTCACTGCTGAAAGTCCAAACACTGAAGAGCAAATCATGTAACAAAATAAACAAAAGAAAATACTACAGTGTGAAAAATAGTTTGAATACAATTGCAATCGAGTATAAAATATTAAAATGTACTAAATATATATCTGTGTATGTATATGTATTTTTCATGCAGATTTAGTTTTTTTATACAGATGATTTTTGTAGTTATTCCAGTCATCTGAAAGCATTTATTCGGTGACGTTTCTCCACTCTCACGGATAAATGTCACAGTGTGATGCATTGAAATGCCGAAACGTCCCATATTCTCTAGTTGAGACAGTTACTGGAGCACGTCTCTAAGTCCCCGTTTACACTACTAGTTAAATGTGGCCCGATTCAGATTTTTTCCTCATATGGGACACAGATCGGATCTGTTCTATGATCCTATAAACACAAAAACGGATGTAGTCGGATATTCAGAGATCGGTTTCAGGCCTCCTTCATATATATGAAAAAAATCAGATATAAATGGGATATGTGACAGTGCGACTATCATGTAAGCAGGCAGATCGGATTTATTGAGGCGTTCCGTTTTGTACGTCATTAAACTTGCGACAATGTGGTAATTCTCCACGTTTTAATGACGTAGAAGGAAGAACATGTGTGGAGACGCTGACACCTTAAACAACAACAGGGGAAAGTGGTTAGTGGTCGACTGCAGGAGTTACCTGCCTTCTTGCCCTGTGGGCAGATGAGTCCGCCTCAAAATCATTTTAAAGTTGGGCGAACTTCGCATATTTCGCACAGTGAGGCGCAGATGCTTGAACCCGCCATAATGCATGTGCAATATTGTAAATTATATGCCAAGTGTAAACACATGAATCAGATATTGGTCACAATTAAAAGAACATGTAAACGAACAGGCAAAAAAATCAGATATAGGCAACACATCGGAACTGGGCATCGAGACCTGACAGTGTTAACGCGGCCTAATTGAACTGTGCTGCTCGGAGCCCGAATGTTTAACGTTTGCTCTTACCTGACTTTGATTGTGGCGACTGTGTTTCAGATGTGGAAGACAAGCCTGACCCCGTGAACTTCTACAAGTATGGCGCCAAGGACATCGCAACAGTGTTCTTTTACCTGCTCATCGCTATTATTCTCCACGCCCTCATTCAGGAGTACATACTCGACGTGAGTCACCTCTTCAGCTCTTTCTGTATTTCAGCCTAAGTGACTGAAAGAGAAACACTTATTGATCCTTAAAGTCCATGTGGAATCTAAATTCTCTGTGTTTATGTTGCTAGCGCACATTATTATTCTTTAGGTGAACAGTTAATCCACGCAGGTTAATCCACTGAAAAAACAAGTCTGTTTTGGTAATCTTCAATCAAAGACTGAGCATCCGCTTCAGTGTATGGAGTGGCACTCATTAACTAATTATGTCACAATCAGCTGCAGTATTCTTAAAGAGCCCATATTATACATTAAAATGGTCATATTTTGGTTTTGGGGGTCTCCAACAGCAGGCTGATATGCATGCATGGTCAAAAAACACTTTCATTGTCTTATAATATGCATTTTATTTTTTCCTCATTATCCCAGCGACTCCTATATGAATCGTTCAGGGATTCATTTGTTCCAAAACCCCTCCTTCGCGCGATGCTAAACTGCGCTGATTGGACCGATGACCCAGCCTGTTGCGATTGGTCGACAGCGATCAGCGCGAGAGAATGCCCACCACGGCTTATCAACATTTAAGGAGTCATAGCGTGTGCGTGAGCTAATCTGCTAACACTCGTTTTTATCGGGAGTCTCCCGTATTTCAGACACCTCACCCCCGAAACTAACCCCCCGGTCTCCCAGCATATCACTCTATTCTTAACCAGAAGTAAAAACAGCGACATACATTCAGTATTAGTGCACACAGCGGCAAAATCTGAACCATTATGAAACATGACCGCCGCACGTGTGTAGGAGAGCTGATGTAGCCATAGCAACAACAAACAGCAGTGAAACGCAATCTCACAAACGCATTTTAATCCGTAAACAAAGCAGCACGCGCAGCGTTTACAACGTGCTTTTAGACGCGATATGAGAATACAAGTTAACCAGATACACTACAAGCGGTTACAAGTTACAAAACACAATTAAATGCATCATTTACAAGCTAGAGAAAACAATGAGGCACCGTTTTAATCGCACTTACTCAAACTTGTTGGATAGCAGGCCAGATTCACCGTCAGGCCATCGAGAAATGTCCTGGTGCTCCCTATGACCAGTCCGCCCCTGCATACATCAATAGTCTTTTCTGATCCTTCCTTTAACAAACGGTCAACGAATCCTCCGTTGTAAGCGTGTAGATTTCAGAAGCACTCCTCAGAGGGAACACAGCACAAGGCTGGGCTATAATGCTGAGGCATTTCTGCAGAAATAAACCTCAACCACTGTCTCTTCACAGTCTCATCTCTGGTTCATCTGCACACTTCCAATAATATCCAGCTAAGCACAGTGCTCTTCTCTGTGTTGCCAGATGTGGCTGACTGATTCCAGTCCAAACCCTCTCCAAAAGGTTTTTACCTGCACAATCAAATCTAGTCCAATCTGGCAACATTTACTCGCCGCTGTTGTTTGTGGGCGGGGTTGGGGGTTTCGAATCTCCTGGTCTGCGTGCGCACAAATGGGCAGGGCTTATGTTTCGTGTTCACGTCATGCCGAAACGGCTAAAGACTCGTAAGCACGGCGATTCGTTTGGGGAAATATGAGTCGACTCTTTTATAGATGAATCAATAGTTTTAAACACTGAGCACTTTCAGATTTAAGCCTTAGCTGGACATTTCACTTCACTTAGAGCTGTGTTACACACTGCATGCAAGCTCATTTTCAAAAACCCATAATAGGGGCTCTTTAAACACGCCTCTCTTGCTGTTAGTTTGCTATGAGGGAATGATGCGCAAAAAGAAAGCCCCGCCCCCTACTCAATATTCAGTTTCAGTTGAAAGCACATGAGCATACTGAAACGAAAGTCCAAAAAAGCAGAGACAGCCTGGAGCCAACCCACCTCAGTCTCTCCCCAGGACAAATCCAATGTCCTTCAAAGTTGCTATACATTTTATCCTTGCTTCCTACCACCTCCTGGTTCAACAGGGTTCCCCCAGGTCCTACTTATTTACGACCCCAATTTAAAGCCCCCTCTTTTTGTTGGCCCACTATGTACAGATCTAATGGATTCATTACTGTTTTACCACATATAATTAAAATTGGCCAATCATTAGTAGTGTTTGTGTATTCAAACATCAGATCTGAACCCTTCTATTCCATAAAGTATGTGTCTTTTCAAACATGCATGTTAATTTTCAACATATGTTGTAGGGCTGTGCAATATGGACAAAATAATCTTTTTTTATTATTTTTTTTATTATTATTATTAATTTTTATTATTTTTGTTTAACAAATATTGCAATTTGCGATTTTGGCAGCTGTTTTTGCTTTTTCAAACAAGCTGCATACACACATTCTAAATGTATTCAGTGCACAAGAAGTGCATAACAAAACATTTCACAATGAAATAACATAGTATTAAGTTTAATAAATAAAACTGTAGTAAAATTGTCTTTAAAACAAACAACATAAAATAAACTAAGATGAACTAACCTCAGCTCTAGTTAAAACATACTGTACACAGTAGCACTAACTGCTTGATAAACAAAACTAATAAACTGTCTTAAAAACAGACAACATGAAGAAATAATTAAACCCTGCATTTTTAACTGTGGGTTTGTAGTTCCCTGCATGGTTTGTAAGGAATTAAATCAATAATAGTACGCTTAGGTCTTTTCAGTTAAAAGAAAGACTTGTCAGAGTTTATTTTTCACTTAGTTTGAAGATTTAGAAACTTTCAGCACACCACAGTTTTTGGGTCTTGGCAACTTTACTAACGTTAATGTTTTTTGTAGCTTTGCTCTAACCCTTATTTGACTGAAGTCATTTTAGCAAATTTCCACGACAGTCCTCTCAGTGCAGTAACCTGATTCTGCTTCGACAGAAAATCAATCGTCGGCTCCACTTGTCCAAAACCAAACACAGCAAGTTCAACGAGTCTGGACAGCTGGCCACTTTCTACCTGTTCTCCTTCATCTGGGGCTGCAGTATCCTCACCAATGTAAGAGCGCCGCACCTCACCGGTTTATACATCTGTTTACAGACTAACTGACAAACCTGTTTTTTTATTATTTTTATTTTATTGTTATTATCAACAGGAGGAATTTGTGACGAATCCAACTTTCCTTTGGGAAGGATATCCGCACATCCACATGGCGTAAGTGTGGAACTATCTGAACTCTGACAGAAAGTTCAATCGTATATATATTTTAGCTCCAACTTGTCTCAACACACCTGCACAGATGTTTCTAGAAAGCCTATAAGAGCTTGATTAGCTAGCCCAGGTGTGTCTGATTGCGGTTGGAACTAAACTTTACAGCTGTTATGTGCAAGCTGGCATGTAAAGTGTGTTGTTAAATAAGTGTATGTGTTTGTAAGAAGTGTATTGCAAGTAGGGATGTTGGTTCCACGATTATTATCATCAAGTGTTCATGAGATGGATCGCCTGAGGGAAGAAACTGTTTCTGTGTCGGGCTGTTCTGGTGCGCAGTGCTCTGTAGCGTTGACCAGAAGGTAACAGTTCAAAGAGGCAGTGTGCTGGGTGTGAGGGGTCCAGAGTGATTTTGGCCGCCCTTCTGCTCGCTCTGGATAAGTACAGTTCTTGGAGAGTAGGGAGGGTTGTACCAATGATTCGCTCAGCAGTCCCAACTATTCGACGTGGTCTACGAAGGTCAGATTTGGTAGCTGAGCTAAACCAGACAGTTATTGAAGTGCAGGTGACTGATTCAATGATGGAGGTGTAGAACTGTTTCAGAAGCTCCTTTGGGAGATTGAACTTCCTCAGCTGACGAAGAAAGTACAGTCTTTGTTGAGCTTTTTTGACAATGGAGTCAACGTGAGTCATATGAATTGAGTAATTGCTGTTTGTGAATCGGCGGCCGTTTCACTGGGAAATGTTACGTGAACAGGCCCTCTCTTAACATCATCTGACAGCTGTTTCGGTCAGACAGCAGGATCGCGGAGGAAGCTGCGTGTCACTAAAATCTCAGTGATTGTGAACAACGGCAAAAAAATAATAAATGGTCCATTTAAATTATTACGTTTAAAACAGAGGAGGAGCTGATCGGTTTTACTGTACCAGGGAAATACCTCACGCTCGCGGTGCTAGAACATTTGCCGTCAGTATCATACCTGTCAACAATGGGGTGTGAAAATATGGGAAATGCCTACCATAATAAGGGATACCCCCACCCCCCAAATCCCCTAATTACTAAACATGTTATTCTGGAGCTGTTTCATTGTAAATAAACAGTTAAACGGTCAGTAATATGTTTTGTTATTATTATTATTATTTTTTACAAAAGAAAAAATAAACAGTATACATTAGGGGCAAATAAATTAGCAAACAGTTCAGCTTATTAACATTAATAGCTATTTTAAAGAAATAGAATCAAGTTATCAAATCTCATTAATCTTTTCTTTACTGTATAACTCACACATTCTGATTAAAGAGCAGTGAATGAATCTCTCATTTATTTGGATTTTTTTGTTTGATTACATTAAATAACAAATGTCACTTTAAAAATGCACACACCTAACGTTATAATAATTCGATCACTTTCCTAACTTTTTATGCTCATTTAGGACACAATTAGTTGTGTTTGGAAAAAAAAACACCACCAAGATCGACATCTTTAGACGTTATTATTTTAAATTATGTGTATATGTCGGTTCAAACCATAGACTGTAGAAGATAGGTTCAAACACGCACCCAAAACCCAGGCTTTCTCTCCGCTTCTAATCACCTGTATAGAATTCGTTTGGTAAACAGTGTCTATTTATCCCTATGGAGCACGTCTGACAGTCACGCACCGCTGCATTACTGGAACTGAGACTGCGAAGACACCTGTAATGAAAGGGAATCCTGCCATTTTATAAATATTTCAAAGTGTTTTTTTGCGATTGCGATTAATTAGAAATGAGTTAATAAAACTATTACCTTTAGAAATGCGTTGAAAAAATCTTTTCTCCGTTAAGCAGAAATTGAGAAAAATATATACAGGGGGCTAATAATTGAGGAGGGCTGATAATTCTGACTTCAGCTGTTTGTGTCTTAACATTTTGTATATGAATTATTCTAATTCTGAGCCCTCTTTCTGTCTTTCAGTTTCCAGGTGAAGTTTTTCTACATCTGTCAGATTGCCTACTGGTTTCACGCTCTTCCTGAACTGTATTTTCAGAAAGTACGAAAGGTGAGGCTTTCTTCCCGACACTCGTTTATCATGCCATTTAAGTAATTGAGTTTAAAATGTTTTCGTTTGTTGTTTTCAGGAAGATATTCCACGGCAGCTCTACTACATTTGCCTTTATATATTCCACATCACTGGTGCCTACGTCCTTAAGTGAGTTTTTCCTTATTTCAAGGTGGCTTTTTAAAAGATACAAAGCCGTGGTTAAATAGTCGAACTGCAGGAACCTTGAGTGATATTGGCTCTAGGAAAACTGTTTGGAGAATTAAATTTGCTTCTAATTAAAAGGTCTAATTCAGCACAAAAAGTACCGATACTGCACTAAAAATGTACTCAAGGAAAAGTACACATCTTTAAAACTGGTTAGTAAATTACACTTCCTGAGAAAAACTACTCAGTTACAGTAGTGCAGAGTATTTGTAATTTGTTACTTTACACTGTTAGTCATGTCTACGGTGGCCGGGAAGTGCAAAACAACATTACAAAGTGTGAAACACTTTTACGAAGCTCGAGACAAATTTACATTTTGGAAAACGTTTTTACCTATAATAAGACACAATTACAGAGGAAAAACGGTTTTACCAAAGACGAAACAAGTTTACATTTTAGAAAACAAATTAATAAGACACAAAACACTTTTACCAGTCCTGAAACACATTTACAATGACAGATTCTTTACGGAAAGGGAATGTACCAAACATCAGAAGTGACACGGCGAAAGGCGTTGTTGTTGTCAACGTCGTAAATTCGTGTTGTGGAGTAAATGGCGTAAATAAAGTTTATGGTGACCGAACATGGACTGCGGCCAAGGGATGGTTTGTGGCAAACACATGAGCAGCTTGACGCGGTTTTGCTTTACGTGTGGTCGGCAACCACACGTAAAGCGTCTTTTCAGTTTCTAAAAGACGCGGACCAGACAAAAACACCAGGACTACTGCATCAATGTGTTCAATATTTTAACGAGGGCCACTCGTACGCTGTATTTGTGGACATGATGTCAAGTACTGTACACAGTAGTACTGACTACTTAATAAACAAAACTGTAATAAATTGTCTTAAAAACAGACAACATGAACAAATAAAGATGAACTAACCTCATTTCCAGTCACAACAATAAATAAAAACTAACGTAAATCAAAACCACCCATTCGCTTCTCCCGCTCAACTTTGTCGTGCGCGGAGTGAGCTCTGATTGGTTAACATCTCTCTCCTGCTCAGCTTACCTGTAATTGCCCAGTGTGCTGCGTCAGCTCTGATTGGTTAACATATTAAAATCATGCGCACAAGAACGTATTCTGAATAAAAATATAAATAAATTGATAGATAAAAGTGCAGCCTTACGCGATTTAGAAATTGCATGTGCTTAAATTGCGATTTTTTTATTTATGTATTTTTTAAATTTTTATTTATTTTATTTATTTATTTATTTTTTGCGACTGCGATTAATTGCACAGCCGTAGAATAAGATTTAAAAAAAATAATTGAGATGAGAAATATCATTATAGCAACACTTGTGACTGCTTTAGGAAATAACGCTCGACACAGAAGTATAAACCAGGCTTTATTCAGAGGATGATAATGTGTAACATGGCCATGAATAAGTTGATGTCCTGATCTCTTTCCTTTCCTTTTAGCTTGGGCTAATTCGAATTTTCTTTGATTCGAATGTTTAGAAACGAAACTAAAGCCTTAAGCCTGGTTTATACTTCTGCGTCAAGTGATCGCCGTGACCCACAGCACGTCGTGCATTTATACTTCTGCGCGCTGTATGTGCTGCTCTGCATTAGCACTTCCGAAACGCTAGCTGGCAGTAGGTGTTTTTGTTCCTTAGTGACCAGTTTCTTCGTTGGTGTTTTGTCTTTTTTAAACGCTAACTTAACGTACAAGTGGCTCAAACTCGCTCATTTTGAGGTGGGAACAGGCGCTTGACGCAGAAGTATAAATCAGCCTTTAGGCTTTAAAGAAGGAACTTTGCTTTTAAACAGCACTGGGGGGAAAAAAAGCTAATTTGTGACACACCATGTGGTGAATAGTGCATAAGGCAGATGTTTATGACGTGTGCTTGAATTATTGAAGAGTGACTCCTAACTGTGTGTGCCTGTCTCAGTCTCCATCGTTTGGGTCTAGTCCTACTGGTGCCACATTACCTGGTGGAGCTGCTGTTTCACGCCTCACGCCTCTTCTACTTCAGTGACGAAAACAAGCAGAAAGGGTTCGTTTACTTCCTGTCTTGATCATTCAAATCAATGTGCTTATCTCTGTGTTTTACTCATCATGTAGTTTTACATAAACAGCTTGCTTCATCTCCCCAGACACTTCCTCAGCAGAGACTTCAGTGTTTTCGTGTTGTTCTGTTTTGTTTTCCTCTTAGGTTCACGCTGTGGGCTCTGCTGTTCGTCATCACCCGCCTCCTGACGCTCACCGTATCTGTTTTGACATTCGGTTTTGGCCTGTCTCGCACAGATAATCAGGGGTTCTCCTTAGCAGAAGGAAACTTCAATGTGCTGACTGTCAGGTGGGGTGGACATTTATTTATTTAACCTATAGTGACCATTTTTACAAGATGTAAGTCTCTAATTCCCCCTGTCTGTAGTGTGTAATTGAAGTTTCAGCTTAAAAGACCACACAAAAAATGTTTTATAACACTTTGGCCCTGTTTACACTGTCAGGTTTAATGACCAATTCTGATTTGTTGCCTATATCTGATTCCGTTTACATGTTCTTTTAATTATGACCCATATCCGATTCATGTGTTTACAACTGCCATACAATTTACGGCGTCGCGCATGTGTGAAGCAAGTGTGCCGCACGCCTGCTTTCGAGTGAGGGTTTTGGCCGTTAGATCGCCCCCTGGGGGCTGGCTGCAGTACAAGTCTTAAAGCCCGCCTCCTCCATGTTAACGAACGAGACTTGAGCCCACATAAAAAAAATCATTACACTTGCAATAAAATGTCCCGAAAGATGGTTCTGGTCAATTAAGGCGCTGGTTATAATGCTGGTATAGGTGCAGATCTTCATTTTTGTAAAGAGTGGGTTTTAGCCAGTAATTTAATGCTGGGCGTGTCATCGTGATTGACAGTTCTGATTGACAGCTTCTCAAAGCACACCGTCAGAGCCTCGGGAGGAGATTGAAGTGTCATTATTCCATTTCTGTGTTACTTTACCATGATAAAATGAGTTCAGCAGTAAACTACACTGTCTGACCTACAGAATCTGATGGAGCACTGTTTATTCGGCAAGGTCAGGGCTTTATCGGGCTTTATTAGTTCGCTGATACACGCCTAGCCATGACGGGGGAAATGCAGGTGATCGTTATCTAGCAGTAATTCTCTTTATGGGTTTGTAATAATAATTAGGAAGACTAAACTAACGTTAGCCGATCTCCACATTGATCTAACGTTCTTTGAACTTGATTTAAAGTCTCTTACGTTTTGAGTTTCTGCATGTTATTGAGTTAATCTACTGAGTTTGCTGTTATAAAATATTAATGTTCTAGAAACATTATCTTATATAACAAATAGAGCTGTAAATGTGATATATTATTTCTATACATCATTTACCATTGGCTTATTTAAAAACTCCTAATAAACATTAAAATAAATGTAAATTCCTCTTTGCCAGATATAATGAAGGCATCGAATAAACCAAATGATAACGGAGGCAAACAATTATACACAAGCGATGTTCAGCAGCTGATAGACATCAGTTGATGTATTAATACTGCTAAGTTTAATTATTTTATATTGTGCAGGGATGGGACGTGTAAATATTCTGTTGATATTTAGAAATCTTGCTGCATTTATCTGTTAAACACACAATTTTTCCTGCATGGTAAATAGCTGTCTATGGTGTGTATATTTTGGGTCCTGTTGATTAATGATAAATGTATGTGTTGTTTGTTATTGTTCATATTTTACAAGTGTTAGTTCTACTGTGAAGATAACAATACCAGCAACCCTACAAGAAGAATATTTTTTGTGCTCATATTAGTCTTAATCAGGCTAGAGTGTATGAAAGATCGTTTCTTTCTGCAGTATAACATGGATTGCTTTAATTAATTTATAACCGCTTAAATAACACCGTTTTTAAATCATATATTATTACGTGTTTTTAAATGTAAGTTCTTATATTTATATTAGCGAGTTATAGTGAAGACACCGGCAGTCAATTGAGAAGTTCCAGGGGCGTGGTTCATTTGATGTACAAGCGTTTGGTTGGAAGCTTGATTTCGCGGCTCCGCCTCTGGCTCCATCAGCCAGTCCTTCTGCGCATGCCCAGGCTCCAATTTCAGCAGTGTTTTGCGACAGTTTGTGCCCATCACGAGGTGTTTTTTCCTTCAAAGCGTTTCATGGGAAAAGGGGCTGTCGCGTCGTCCATATTTTTTACAGTCATTGGTGTGAAGTCTGGTTCTAGCATCTGCGCCGCACTAGCCACAATGGAAGAAATTGTCTTGCTTTTAGCTCTGTGAAATATGCGAAGTTCGCCCAACTTTTACAATGATTTTGAGGAGGAGGGAAAGAGCCGTCATCACAGCTTGCGCCTATAGTTTATATATGGTGTCCTCCACTGACTCATCTCCTCACAGGGCAAGAAGGCAAGTAACTTCTGCCATCGACCACTGACTACTTTCCTCCTCCATGTTTCCTCTGTTGTTGTTGTTTACCGCATTGGTGTCTCCACACACGCTCTTTCTTCTTCATCATTAAACCGCGGAGAAGTACCACATTGTCGCAAGTTTAATGACGTACAAAATGGAACGCCTCAAACCCGATCTGCCTGTTTACATGATAGTCGCATTGTCACATATCTGATTTATTTCCACATATGAAGGAGGCCTGAAACTGTTCTCTGAATATCCGAATGCAGGCGTTTTTTTTTTTACACAGTCAAAGAACAGATCCGATCTGTATCACATACGAGCAGAAAAATCAGGATTAAGGTCACATTTAACTAGCAGTGTAAACGGGGCCTTTGAAACAGACCCTTTCAGGCGTTCATCCTAATTGTACCATTTTGGTGACTGTCCCTTTAAATTCAAATGAGATTGTGCTCTTTTCAAAAGAGGGCGGAGCTACAAATCCCTGTGTGTCAGCATAGTGGCAGATTTAAAAACAAGACTAGTGTCTTACGCTAATGAGGAAGAGATGGACACTAATGAGCGGGGCTTCCCCCCTCTGATGACACGTACAAAGGGAGAATATCAGTTTAAGATTTTGTTATGAATTCTTTGGGGTCGGCAAACCCGCTGTAATCTCAGAGAAAACCTGCTTCACAGGCATGAAAAATATATCCACATAGAGCTTGAAATCTCTACTTTTAAATGAACCGACTGCTCCTGAAAACAAATGTTTTCTGGTTTTGTAATCTGTATGAAATGAATGCGAAGTACAGTCTATTCCGTCAAACATACACCACCTGACAGCAACGGCTCGAATGCCCACAAGTTTGTAAACAAAGAGTCGCTTTAAATTCAAATGAGATTGTGCTCTTTTCAAAAGAGGGTGGAGCTACAAATCCCTGTGTGTCAGCATAGTGGTAGATTCAAGACTAGTGTCTTATGCTAATTAGGGAGAGATGGACACTAATGGGCGGGGCTTCCCCCATCTGATGACACGTACAAAGGGAGAATATCAGTTGAAATGTTTCTGCAGACTGTATTTATCAAGTGTGATTATAATAAATGAAAGTAATACATTTTTACCATTAGAAGCTGGCTATATTCACAGACTTTTACCACACAACTGTTTAAACTCCTTATAAAATGATTTTTGGATAATAGGTCTTCTTTAAATTTTATTATTTGACTAATTGCAGAATTGCAGGTACATTTTAGGTATTTTCCATTCATTTTATTCAAAAGAAACAATATACAAATGTGTAATTTACAGTAAACTAAATCCATTATCAGTGTAAAATAGTGCAAAATGTTTAAATGTGTTAGGGAACATATGATTCGGTTACTAATTCTTTTCTATCTTGTTGTTAAACGTTTTACTTTACACCAATAAGATTTGACAGTAACAGAGTTGACATTTTCCACCATTTTGTGTTTTAGCTCAAGATGCGAACTTCAAACCAGACACCACATGGCATATCTAAAACTCGATTTTATGCACTGTTTGTAAAAACAGAGTGAGAAATTCTGTGAAATATCACAGTAACTGAGTCGACGTTACTAATATGCTATTGGTGCATGTTAAACATTTTGCACTAAATTATTGAGAGAAGAGTAATGACATGTCTCAGTGCCTTCAAGAGTTTCCTGCCAGAGGAAGTGACATCACTCGGCGGAAGTCACACAATTTTTTTTTTTACTTTTAAATAAACCATAAGGCAGTTTCATACAAGTGTGTGTATAACGTAGTAGCATAAATGGAATATTAAAAAAAAATTCACATAATTCATAGAATTGAAGCTAAACAAATGTTAATATTTTCAAAATAAAATATACACATACAAAGATTATTGTTTAGAGATAACTTAATATAATTTGTGGTATTATTGATTTAAGCATGATTGGTCAGCTTCGTCATGCTGAAGGTAACAGTTCAAAGAGGCAGTGTGCTGGGTGTGAGGGGTCCAGAGTGATTTTACTCGCTCTGGATAAGTACAGTTCTTGTAGAGTAGGGAGGGTTGTGTCAATGATTCGCTCAGCAGTCCCAACTATTCGACGTAGTCTTTTTAGATTTGGTAGCTGAGCTGAACCAGACAGTTATTGAAGTACAGATGACTGATTCAATGATGGAGGTGTAGAACTGTTTCAGAAGCTCCTTTGGGAGGTTGAACTTCTTCAGCTGACGAAGAAAGTACAGTATTCAGTACAAGTATTTATTGCACAGAAGTATAAATGCACGACAGCGCATCACTTGACGCAGAAGTATAAACCAGGCTTAACAGTATGGCCCAATCCCAATTTTACTTTTGTACCCCTTTCCCATCCCCTTGGCTCTTGAAACAGAGTGTGAAGGGGAAAGGCTTCGAAATGTACCCATATGAAATGGGACTGCACTACAACAGCTGCACACGTCATCGTATGTCATTGTGATCTCTTGCTTCATATGAGATCAGACGATCACGACTGCTGGAGTTATTCCAGTTGTGTTATTGTTTGGTGTTTATCTTCAGGAAATCACTGAAGGCGTATATTATGTTATCATAACGATCTAATGTGGCAATAAGATCGTAACTGTACTGTGTATTTACACCGTGGCTATATTCATCTATGTAAACACACGAAATCAACATTAACATTATAGCAGACACTGTATAAAGCTCATTCCCAGCCACTAGACATTACTGACAGGGTATTCCAGATGTGAAGTATGTTGTGGGACTACTATACAGGAGTTATTATTATGGATGATAGATAGCGAAATATTAACTAATGTGAGTTAAACAGTCCTCTCCTCCTAAAATTAGAATTATTATGCTATTAAATCTCTTTTAGGATGACATGCCTCTCAGCCATCTGCCTGACCCAGGCCTGGATGATGTGGAAATTCATCAACTTCCAGCTCAAGAAGTGGAGAGAACAGTCTCAGATCCAGGCCAGCAAGAAGAAAACGGTCAGCCCCAAAAGCAGACCCAGCAAGAAGGACTCTCGGGGTGAGTCTTTCCTGAAAGCCGTTTTATATGTAATCATTATGTAATCATGTATGTAGCATTTTCTTTCTAAAAACCCTGTTTAGCCCTATTTGTGTAAAATAATTGACCATAAAATAATTGATTCTGCGATGAGGAAGTGCAATTGTTTTAGAACTTCAGATTCAGACGCCTATGGGAGAAATAACTAGAGCCTCATTCACACATACAGATTTTTCCGGAAAATTACCTGCAGTTTTCCAGAAAGGAATCATGTGTGAACAGGCCCTTCTTGAAAATACCAGTAAATTCGTTCCGGCAATTGTCCAGAAAGAGAAGAGCCCCTTTCACACAGCGAGACCGGAAAAATACCGAAACGACTTCACTGGTAAATTCAAAAAAGCGCTGTTCACACAGGCAGGGACTTTCCGGAATTTTTCCATAAAAGATCTTTCACACATTCATTCCAAAGTACCGATAAATTCTGACATCTTTAACCAGAGGTGGTCTCTTAACGGCTGCGCTTGTATTTGTAAACATAATAGGGGTCAGACTTTTGTTAATGGATTCACTTTTATTTAAAGCTTTAGCATTAATGCAGCTGCTTTGTCCCAGAGACATCCAAAGGCAGAAGCGTGAACCGCAGCTAAATGTTTACACATTTGTCTACGTTACAAATTCTTTGGATGGATAAGTGTTGTGAAAAGCTTTGATGAAAAACTGTACAAAAGCACACACATCACTCTTAACTGGGTGCTCAGCCAAAAACACGCAAAAATGCAAATATATATATATATTTATCCAAAAAGGCGGCAACACCAAAGCTCCAAAGATGCAAAATTTATTAAATTAAAAAGGCTGGCACAAAGCGTGTAACATTTTGAGCCTACGATAATTTTTTACACAGTTGGCATTAAGAAGGAACATAGAAGCGTTCTTACTAACATCTAGCAGCTAAATGTGTGTGGAAAAATACTCAAAGACTTTTATTTTCATAAACAGCACGGATGTGTTTGCGTCTGAATGTTCTGATTGGCTTGAGTAGATGTCTCACATCAGCTCGTTGTAATCGTGAACGTGCTCTTACCGGCAATTTTACCGGCAAATTACCGGTAATGTTACAACTTCTCTTTCTGGAAAATTCCCTGTACGAATATAACGGTATTTTCAAAAAGGGCCTGTTCACACATACAGATCTTTCTGGGAAAAAAATCCTAATTTTCTGAATAGGTCTGTATGTGTGAAAGGGGATAAGTTGTAGCATTAGTGGTAATTTGCCAGAGTTCTGCTCTGTGTGAAAGCAGAAGGAAAATTGCCGGTAAGAGCGCGTTCACGATTAGAACATGCTGACATGAGCCGTCTACTCCAGCCAATCAGAACATTCAGACGCATTCACGTCTGCGCTGTTAATGAAAATAAAAGTCTTTGAATACTTTTCCAGACAAATTTAAGCTGCAAGTTGTTGGTCAGAGAATGTTCCTATGTTCATTATTAATGCCAACTGTGGAATAAAATATTGATAAAATGCGTGTGATAACCAATGTGAGTTACCTGCAAGCCCTGCGTTCAGCTGCGTGGCACGTTTGCATGTGAAGGAGTGCTCCGGTGAGTACATCTCGACATGCGAAAGTGTTCCTCCATATGTTTACATCCAAGTTGTTCACAATATGTATCCACCCACAGAATGTATAATGTAGTCTAATGTGTAAACATTTAGCTGCAGCTCACGCTTCTGCCTTTGGATGTCTCTGGGACAAAGCAGCTGCATGAATGCTAAAGCTTCAAATACAAGTCAAACTATCAACAAAAGCCTGACCCTTTTTAGGTTTACAAATACAAGCGCAGTCGTTTAGAGGCCATTTTTGGTTAATGATGTCAGAATTTATCTGTATTTTGGAATGAATGTATGGAATGGGGTCTTTTCCAGAAAAATTTCGGAACGGCAAGGCCTCTGTGAACAGCGCTTTTTTAAGTTTATTGGTAAAGTTAGTAAATTTTCTGGATATCACTATCACTGTGTGAAAGGGGGTTAGGAGTAATAAACGTCAGAAAATGGTCAAGCGACTTGATCTACAAAAAGGTGTGTTGATGACTATACATAAAAAGTGGAATAATATAATAAGATGATGTCCGTTTGCAACATAACAAGCTGTTTTTAACATCTAAATATCAGTGAAAGTCAATGAGACCGGAAGTTTTAAGCCAAAAAGATTCTAATGGCTTCTCCCACTCGCACATGAAGAATAAGGTCAATGCTGTTCGATTCAAATTCCCTATTTAAAAAATTAAAAACGATTCGTATAGTTATAAAATCTCAAAATGAATGCAGATTTTTTTCTTTTCTTTAATTTTTAAAGGTCCAGTGAAATTAAAATAACATTTTTTTAGATGTAAATATCATTATTTTAGTCTTCAAGGATATTTTAAGCTAGTGTGGTACAAAACAATGACAAAATTTGCATTCAGATAAAAACATGTAAAGCTTGAAGTTTGTCACTTCCGTCTAAAAGGATCAACGTTTTTTTTTCACGTCACCTCATACTTCTCATCAAATCGTGACCAATCAAATGCTCTCTAGTATCTGACATGTCCCGCCCCCTTCGAAATGCTTCTCATTTGATGTGCTTGAGCTCAACCACTCTCACTGGCAGAGCTGTGATAAAACTAAACACCATTGGCTGTTTTTAAAATAGGGGAGGAGCTACTATATGCCCGCCCTCTGTTCATTTTTCAGTTGAGATTACGTCAAACATAAAATAATTTAGTGTCATCCTAAAAGCCTTTATTTCTTCCTGACAGGGGGTTCGGTCAATGGGGTCATGAAACCGGATGACAAGACATCGCCGAGAGCGAGGAAATCGAAAGCGTCGTAAAAGGAAACAGACAGGAGGTTCCCGAAATGTGATGCTCTGTTTCCACTCTACGTTTTAGAAAAGAAACGGATCGAGAGCTGCGAATCGAACCACAGAAACAAACCAAGGAACTCGGTTGTACCACATGGTTCAGGTTTTAGTCCCCATCACCCCACCCCACCACCCACCCTAACGTTTTTCCGTGTCTGCATTTTAAAATTGAACTCTAGTTTTATCTTTCACTATTCATTTCGATCCTTACGAGGTTTTCTGAAGGTTTGGTGAAGGACTCCAAGAGATGACGCTGAGCTGCGCTACAGATCCCTCGCTCATCGATTTGTGTGGTTTGTTAAATCCAGTATCTGCATGACGGAAACGTTTCTGTGTTTTTCTGTCTTCCTCACACGACGAAGCGTTTATTTTACAAGAGTTTCCCCAAGACAGATTTCCACATTATTTCCGCGCTTCTTATGAAACACCCAGCGTGCGGAGAGAAGCGTCCTTTGTTAAAACCGTTCAGTCCTATACGCTGCTATGAAACTCCGATGTAACGAGGCTGAGGTGGCCGAGGACTGCTTCTACACAACTCTGGCGTTTTGACGTAGCTTTTAAATGACCTTAGCTGTGTGATTTTTACATTGGGATATGCTGAGCGCAGGATGGTGCGTGAATGTCGTTCGCGGAGAATCTTCGTAGCAATGATAGTTGAGGTAAATCAGTTTGTTAGAGCGCCCCCTAAAGGCTCGGATGATACTAGCGGGTTTTTTTTTTATTGCATTTGAGTGCTGATTGTGGGTAATTATTTCCGAGCGAATGTTTTTTATGGACTGTGGTTGGGTGATGGCTCCCCCTGCAGGCGTGGATGGTGTTTGTTTAAGCACGCACATGCCTTTTGTTGCATTTTAGCCTGAGAATGGTTCACATGCTCACCCAGGACTATTAAAGAGCATTATTTTGGTGCTTATCACGGCTACCATATGATTATTCATTCATCAGCGGTGGTGGTTTCTCTTTCAGTTGCAGTTAAGACATTGTGTAAGTGTGGATTTTAGCTTTTGAATACAGCCTTTTGGGATGTTTTTCATATTAATGTCAAATCATAACAAGGTTTGAATGCAGGACGTATATGGAGTCTTTTCTTCAGTGAAAAAGGATCATTTTCAGCACTGTGTGGCCTTTATCCTTATGTTCGAGTGGTCTGCTCTCTGTTATCCCTCACCTGTGAATCTACGCGTTTCCACTGCGGTGTGTAGTTCATATCAAACCATACGATTCTTTAAGTGTCCTTAAGTAACAACAGTAGTGGTTGTGGTCTTTCTTGGTTTCAGTACTGTTCGGTTCACTGTGCGTCTGTGTTGTTAGCCTAACGAGAGATTTTGATATAGATTTTTTTCCTTGTTGAAATGCCGTGGACGTGTGCATGTTGCAAGAATTGCCTTGTTTTTCGGATCGCTAATATAGGGTGCTGCCCACTTTGTTGTTTCTCATTCATTTTCCCTTAGGGATTTCTAAAGGTTGAAGCATAATAGGCCGTAATCTGAATCACAGACTTTGACTTTGGACAGATTTAAAGGGATAGTTCACCCAAAATTCGAATTTACTCTCCTTCAAGTGGTTTTACACCTTTGTGAGTTTCTTTCTTCACAAAAAAAATGATATTGTGAAGAATGTTGGAAACTTGTAACCATTGATTTCCATAGTATTTGTTTTTCCTACTTTGGAAGTCAATGGGCTGCTGGTTTCCAATGTTTTTTATACATATATTTTGTGTTCAACAAAAGAAAGAAACTCGGACATGTTTGACAAGTGGAGGATAAGTAAATAATTACATGATTTTCAGTTTTGAATGAACTATCGCTTTAAATTGGCAAATAAATACAGTGCGTCCGGAGTGTTCATAGCGCTTCACTTTTTTCCACATTTTTTTATGTTGGTCATATTCCAAAATGGATTAAATTCATTTATTTCCTCAACATTCTACACACAATCCCCCATAATGACAATGTGAACAAAGAGTTTTTGAAATTGTTGCAAATTTATTAAAAATAAAAAAACCTGAAGAATCACATGTCAGGGCTCAACAATAAGGACTGCCCGATGGCCCGGGGCCAGTGTGCGAGACACTAGGGACAGTAGACAGGATTCTTTCTGGCCCGATTGGACCAGTGCTGCCTTGTCACTTAAGTTTAATTTGCCTGCGGCTTTTTGTCAGTTATGTACAAATACAGCCTCAGAATCGAGAAACAGTGCTTTAAAGTATTTGAATGCTACCATCTCTGTGATGTCGTAAACACCATATTGCTTTTTGGTTCCTCTTATCCGATTGGATGTTGTGTGCACGTTATTTTTTTTCAGTAACCTGGTAATAACTTGTGCAACGAAGATATAGCAGCATCAAATTATGAGGCTAAAAGAAAACGTTTGTTTTTAACGTCTTGGAAGCAGACCTTTACGTGGGTACAACACGACGAAAAAGTGGTGTTTTTCACAGTTTGCCCTCAGTTTCCAGGAAAAGCAGACAAGTCGGGAGCCTTTTTCGTTGGAACAAGAAATTACCAAAATCAAAACCTTAAAGATCACAATAAAAGTGACAGCACTTTGAATTTTGCTCATTATACATTTATTAACATTTTAAAAATATAGAAATCCTAGATTCACAGATGTTATTTTTGAGGATCTTTGAGAAGATGTGCTGAGTAAGATTATTATATAATATAACATATAGATACACTATATGACATATTTAAAACATGTGGTAAGAAATATCTATCCATTTTTTTTTATTTTTTTTTGGTGGAGCCAGTGAAAATTTGGGCAGGCCAAGTATAAATCTGAACCACTGGCCCGATCAGGCCAGTAGAAACAATTGTTAGTGTTGAACACTGACATGTACATCAGTATTCACAGCCTTTGCCGTGAAGCTCTAAACTGAGCTCAGGTACATTCTTGAGATGTTTAAGCAGCTTAATTGGAGTTCACCTGTGGTAAATTCAGTTGATTGGACACGATTTGAAAAGGGATACACCTGTCTATATAAGATCTCAGGGTTGACAGTGCATGTCAATGCACAAACCGAGCATGAAGACAAAAGAACTGTCTGTAGACCTCCGAGACAGGATTGTCTCCGGGCACAAGGCTGGGGATGTTTTTCAGCAGCAGGAACTGGAAGACTAGTCAGGATAGAGGGAAAGATGAACGCAGTGATGTACAAAGACATCCTGAATGAAAACCTGCTTCAGAGTGCTCTTGACCTCAGACTGGGGCGACGGTTCATCTTCCAGCAGGACAATGACCCAAATCACACTGTTAAAATATCAGTGGAGTGGCTTCACGACAACTCGGTGAATATCCTTGAGTGGCCCAGCCAGAGTCCAGACCTAAATCATATTGAACATCTCTGGAGAGATTTGAAAATGGCTGTACACCATCGCTTCCCATCCAACCTGATAGAGCTTGAGAGGTACTGCACAGAGGAATGGGCAAAAATTCCCAAAGACAGGTGTGCCGAGCTTGTGGCATCATATTCAAAAAGACTTAAGGCTTTAATTGTTGTCAAAGGGGAGTCACGCGAGTACCTCAAGCAAGATGGCGGCTCCTTAGATAAGCTCTTATCCACTTGCTAATTATAGCATAATTTATGATAAAACAGTTGACTTTTTGTTGGAAAAAATGTCACGTTTTCAACTACAGTATGATGGCAACAACGTCCAAATATTTCAAGGAACCAAACCGCATGGCAGACAGACTTCACCCCCCACAGAGGTAGAGGCAGCCTTGTGCTCGTCTGGAAAACAGGCCGACGCAAAAGTGAGTATGGAGAAACTGTTCGCTCAAGTTACTAAAATGAGCAACACCCTTCAAGTAGTAGCAATGGACACGATCGCCATCAAAGAAACAATGACGGAACTGAAAGACTCTGCGTGCGGGTCAGAGTGGAGGAGGCAGAGGGCCGAATCTCACAGCTGGAGGATGTGACAGAGAGGCTGACGACTGACAAAGATGTTAAAGAAAAGAAGATAAAGAGTCTTTGGGAGTGTGTTCAAATGCTTGAAAACCACAGCAAGAGAAATAATGTAAGGCTTGTGGGGCTGAAAGAGAAATACGGGACGAATGGAACGTAATCGCTGCCAAAGTATTGAGCAAAGACTGATGTACATGTGATTTTTGGGTTTTTGTGATTTTCACATTGTCATTATGGGGGATTGTGTGTACAATTTTTGAGAAAATAAATGAATTTAATCAATTTAGGAATAAGGCTGTAACATGAAAAAGTGAAGCTCTATGAATACTTTCCGGATGCACTGTACAATCCAATGAAGCATTGTCAGTGACTCAAATTAATTAAACAGACATCATCAAAGTATACATATTTTTCAATTGTAAGTAGTTGGTTATATCTCCAGAAGCGTTATATCGAACGATTGCTAATGTTTGTTCAAATTGTATATCCCTATAGAGAAAATGAATGGAGGTTTTACTTCCGGAACTGTCTGTTTGTGAGGCATGAAATAAAAAGTGGCGTTTACGTTTTGGATTATATAACTATGTGTGCAAGCAAGACTCGAACTGCCGGAGAATTCACTTATTTCTGAACACTGTCTTCACACACAAACACCATGTGGCGTATATCGGTTGCCAAATCGCATGAAAGGGGCTTGCTGCTCTCCCAGTCCTTTTAAAATCATCTGTACATGTTAGAAGTCATTTGGTTTTCAGTACAGTCTGCAGGTCGTGCCTAAATCTGTGGCGATCCAAATCAGTCAGTTCGTTGGCTTTTGTGTTGGTGAATTTGTAAGAGAGCCTGGATTGAAAGCAGATGCCGTTTTCATAGAAACGTTCAATGACCTTTTAACACTCACAATTCAGGGTCTGTACACTGTAATAAAATGTAATGACAACACATTTTATCTTGATTTAACTTATTTTAATTAGTTAATCAGGTTTCAACTCAATTTTTTAAGTTATTCAAAGATTAACTTAATAGTTTTGATACATTTTATTGATGTAAGTTGAGATGACTAGAAAAGTTCATTTGATTCATCTAAAAATGAAGTCAGCAAGACTTTTTGCAGTGTTTTTGACCCAAAATAGCATTTGCTGTTTGTTCAAATTACTTAAAATGAGCTAAACGACACAATTCTTGAATATTTTAGGGGGCCAACTTAGTTCTTTTATGTTCAACCCACTTAAGTTTGTAAAATCTAATAGTTTAACTTAATATTTTAAGTCAGAATGATTGATGTAAGTTGAGATAACTAGAAAAGTTCATTTGATTCAACTAAAAATGAAGTCAGCAAGACTTTTGCAGTGTTTTAGACACAAACAAAGTTTGCTGTTTGTTCAAGTTACTTAAAATGAGCTGAAACAACGCAATTCTTGAGTGTTTGAGGGCCAACTTAATTCTTTTATGTTCAACCCACTTAAATTTGTAAAAACTTATAGTTTAACTTAATATTTGTAGTCAGAATGATTGATGTAAGTTGAGATAACTAGAAAATTTCATTTGATTCAACTAAAAATGAAGTCAGCAAGACTTTTGCAGTGTTTACTCCTAAATAACGCTTAGAGTTAAGTTACTTAAAATGAGCTGAAACGACAATTCTTGAGTGTTTTGGGCGACAACTTAATTATTTTATGTTCAATCCACTTAAATTTCACTTAAAAGTCAGCAAGACTTTTTGTAGTGTTTTTGACAAAATAACTTTAGCTTTTTGTTGAAATTACTTAAAATGAGCTGAAACGACACAATTCCTGAATGTTTTAGGGCCAACTAAATTATTTTATGTACAACCCACTTAAATTCGTAAAAATGAATATTTTAACTTAATATTTTTAGTCCGTTTGATTGGTGTAAGTTGAAATTACTAGAAAAGTTCATTTGATTCAACTAAAAAATGAAGTCTTTTCAAAAAAATGAAGTCTCTTGCAAGACCTTTTTCAGTGTTTTCTCCAAAATAACACTTGCTGTTAAGTTACTTACTTTGAATGAGCTGAAACCACAATTCTTAAGTGTTTTGGGGGCACAACTTAATTCTTTTATGTTCAACCCACTTAAATTTGTAAAAACTATTAAGTTAACTTAATTCCTTCATGTTGTCCCCACACAAATTGATAGTGTGGAACCCAGCGTTTTTTTTTACAGTGTACAGTAGTACATAAAATACATTCATACACACTCAAAAACACATTCACGTTGGTGCTGCTTCTTCTCTACCTTTGTTTTTGTTGTTGTTTTTGAAGTCTGAATAATAAAATCTCCCACGTTTACTTTGAAGGGATGTTTCAAACCTCCAACTAACCCCGAATTCAAGCTAGAGTGTGTGTGGTTTTTTTGTTGTTGTTTTTTTGTCATTTTGCCTTTTTGTGTGATTCAGGATTTGTTAGAGGAAACCTTTTATTTTTCTTAAGTTCGCAGACTGGTGCAAGACGAAAATAAACTAATTCTATAGAGCAACTCACTACTAAAATATCATCAGATTTGTAAACTATTTTTATAGCGTCGAGAGAGAAACATTATTTAGAGCGTACAGATATTTTACCGCTTTATAGGTTTATTATTTTTATACTGTGTGGGAGAAGCTTTCTACCATTTCAGTGGATCAATGGCTTTTGGTCAATATTGCGAAATGATTGAAGCATTACTGCCGCTTTTTTGTCTTTGTATTTCTTCGTTGTTTCATTTGGGCTACAAAAAGTCACGTTTTTTTTGCCGATCAACGCGATCGTGGTGGATAAAACGCAGAGTAACGATAAACTTGACGCCCTCTCATTGTTCTGTCATATTCAGACACCGTGTTGTGTTTTTGACGTGGCTTAATCGTTATCATTTTGTGTATATTAAAGTAAAAGCCAAAAAGATGTGTGTTTTTAGGATGTTTGCTGTGATGATCAGCTGTAACTATTCAGATATGACCATTTAAAAAGATGCACCAAAGCCTTCTCTAATGTCGGATCGGCAAAACCTAAATTATTTTCCACCATCGCTTTACATATTGCACTGTTACTTTTCGAATGCTTGCCTGTATGTTGAGATATATTGTTTTTTTTATATATATAAATATAAATATATTTAAAATGTTATTAATATATGTATTTATGCAAGTCTGTGTGATGCTTTTTGTATGTGTGTCCTTTGATTAAAACTTTTGCTTAACTCCAGTGTGAGTATGTTCATTTAGACCAGGGGTGTCCAAACTGCGGCCCGCAATCAGTTTAGTGGCGGCCCGCGAGTAGAAAAATAGATGTAATTCAATAAATAACCACCGGGTGTCGCTATCACGCGCCTTCAATTAGACCACACTGAAGGAAACATAATTGATATCCACGTTTTGGCGAGCCATGGCGCAACCAAGAAGAAGGAAAATCCACAGTGAGTGCGGGAAATGTCCGAGTTTTACAAGAGTTTGGATTCATCCAAATTTCCCTTGATGAAACAACGTCACTGTTCACATTAACAGAGTTTATGGTGAGTAAAATATATATTATGATTTTAAAATGTAGAAAATAATTCCATAATAATACACACACACACACATGTATACATATATATATACACTCTAAAAAAAAGGTGCTAAATAGCACCAAAACTGGTTCTTTGGTCGTAATGAGGGGGGAACCTTTTTTGGTGCTATACAGCACCTTAAAA
>CAIGQQ010005788.1:1080940-1099174 GCA_903798035.1 Danio albolineatus | reverse complement strand
TATATATATATATATGCTTACTGAAATGCAGTAGTATTTTCAAACTATTTCTAACTCTCTTACAAAAAAGGCTTTAAAAACTGCTGAAATGTGTAAATTATATAATCTTTTTCTTTAATGTGTGATGTATACACCCCTTCCGTTTGTCTTTGTTTTTTTTCTACATGTTTTTTATTGTTGATTTCCTTTTTCAAAATGTTTTCTTTTTGTCTTGCCATTTTCTTTATAATGTACTGTATATTGTTGGATATTGTTACTTATCGCATAATAAAAAAATTGTATTTCGGGGAGAAATCTGGCTATCAATAATCGTCTCTAATTGGTCCTGACCTGATGTCCTTTCAGCGCGGAGAAAAGTAACATTCATTTTTTTGTCGGCTTGTCCCTTTATTAATTCGGGGTCGCCACAGCGGAATGAACCGCCAACTTATACAGCATTTTGTTTTATGCAGCGGATGCCCTTCCAGCCGCAACCCATCACTTGAAAACATTCATACATTCTCATTCATGCACATACACTACAGACAATTTAGCTTACCCAATTCACCTGTACCGCATGTCTTTGGACTTGTGGGGGAAACCGGAGCACCCGGAGGAAACCAACGCGAACACACGGAGAACATGCAAACTCCACACAGAAATGCCAACTGACCCAGCCAAGCCTCGAATCAGCGACCTTCTTGCTGTGAGGCGACAGCACTATCTACACCGTGTCGCCCAGAAAAGTAGGCCTAACGTGACAACTAAAAATGGTAAATGAAGTTAGAGTAATAATTAATTGGTGATAGTTATTTACTAAGAATACAATTAAAGACCATTACTAAGATACTTCAATAAAAATAAAATAATTAAAAATAATAATATTCTGATCAATCGTACTTGACCAATCACGAACTTGTTTGTATCCCTTAACCCCGCCCCTTTATGTTCTGCGTGGATTCCGCTCTGTCATAAGCGTCGTTGGGTCTGTTTTGTTTTTGGCACCGGAGCTGTCAATGATCCGGAGGCATCATGGCAGGGATGGAGCTCGCACCGATGAGACCATGGGACGATTTTTACCCTGGTGTCGATCGATTCTCCAAACCCGATGTGTCCGATTTAAGCAAATGGAATAACAGAGTGATCAGCAATCTGCTTTATTTTCAGACCAACTACTTTGCTGCCGCCATCGTCGTGTTTCTGATTGTCGGGTTGGTAAAGTTCTTGCTACATTTACATTTGCTAATGTATATTTGATCTATAAGGTAAACAAAATGATGCGTTTATTATTAAAAATCTCTCGTTCCTTTTTGCGCACATGTCGCATTCAGCTTGAATTGCATTATTTGAGATGCGAGGCTTTTTTAGTCAACGGTTTTAAAAATATACATCTTGTTATCAATAAGACATGCGAAATATGTCTTGTTCCTGTGCGGAATGTGTTTTAAGGTGGACCCACCCTGCCCTGCCTGGACGTTTATAGCCCTGTCAGCCTCACAGGCCTTTTGTTTTCCACAGTGTGGAACCAGTGAGTCACAAATAACTCAACAGACCGCTTTATTTCAGGCCAAACTGGACCAGTGTTTTAGCATTAGGTAGTAACTGGTTCACGAAAAATGCGTTGTTGCTTTTACTTAAAACCTGAAGACTTTCACTTCTGAAACGCTTCCTGGCATCTTTGGACAGTTAAGTTAAAGAGGACCTATTATGCAAAAATTACTCTTACAAGGGGGTTTAATCACAGTTGTGTGACAACAGTGTGTGGATATAGACCGTCTCTAATGGTAAAAATGTATTAATTCTATTTTTTATAATCACACTTGATAAAAACAGTCTGCAGACACACTTTGATTTATATTCTGGAAGAGGAAAGTTCTACCAATTGTTAATGATCTCTAACTCATTAGCATAGACAGCCCTAAATGAGAAGCAGCCATCTGCCGTTGCAGTTTTCATATTGTACCCTCTTTGAAATTGTGACAGTCACCAAAACGGAAAGAAATTTTGATTTTTTCCCCTAAAAAAGGACTGTTTCATATTTATTTGTGGGTTTTTTTTCTAGGTAAAACTTCACATACAAAACTCTAGGGACACTTATTTTACATCTTTTAAAAAGGAGTATAATTGGTCCTCTTTAGAGTTGATGTTGGCCTGCTCCAAATATTGTGGAAAGATATCATAAGGCATAAAAGCCAGACAAAAGTATGCCTGCTACAATAGGTGTGTAAATATGGTATAAACAAACCTTAAATCGGCTTCTGTGCCACATTTGCTGAATAAATGTATGTACTATTATGTTCATTCACATGTAATCAAAATGCTCTGGAAAATTTTACATTTGTATTATACACTACCTGACAAAAGTCTTGTCGTCGATCCAAGTTGTAAGAGCAACAAACAATAACTTCTAGTTGATCATTTGGAAAAGTGGCTAAAGGTAGATTTTTTCAGAAGAATCATGTGTTGAACTGCATCCCAATCATCACCAATTCTGCAGAAGACCAATTGGAACTCGCATGGAGCCAAGAATCTCACAGAAATCAGTCAAGTTTGGTGAAGGAAAAATGATGGTTTGGGGTTACATTCAGCATGGGGAGTCAGTGTAAGAGATCTGCAGAGTGGATGGCAACATCAACAGCCTGAGGTATCGAGACATTTGTGCTGCCCATTACATTCCAAACCACAGGAGAGGGCAGATTCTTCTCATACTTCAGCCTCCACATCAAAGTTCCTGAAAGCAAAGAAGGTGTTCCAGGATTGGTCAGCCCAGTCACCAGACATGAGCATTATTGAGCATGTCTAGGGAATGATGAAGGAGGAGGCATTGAAGATGAGTCCAAAGAATCTTGATGAACTGGGAGTCCTGCAAGAACACTTAGCCATTCCAGATGACTTTATTAATCAGTTATTTGAGTCATTGCAGAGATGTGTGGATGCAGTCCTTCAAGCTCATGGGAGTCATACACAATATTAATTCTTTCATCACTGCACCATGACTTTAAAGTATATTTTATACTGTACATTATTTCTGTTAAGTGACAAGACTTTTGTCTAAGCAAAGTCAGACCTTAGTGTCCTAATTAAAAAATTCAAAATCAAAGCATGATCATGTTTTATTTGGGTAAAATAAGCGTAATCTAGAGGCCTTTGCCTTTCATATAAGCCACTTCTGATACCAAATGATCACCTTGAAGTCAAGTTATTATTTGTTGTTCCTAAAACCTGGATGGGCAACAAGACTTTTGTCAGGTAGTGTAATCTAATAGGTTTTAATATGTGTTTTTAAGACTTAACATTTAAAGTGAATTTAAACCATTTGGACCCACAAAATTACAACGTTTGCCACATCGACAAAGAGTAAATGTGTTTAACTGTTTACACTTGATTGTTTCAATACAGTATTGAGCTCAATACTGTCAGACTCCATCATGAAAGACATCATTTATTTAGTTAAAATCTCTTGTTTTCTGCTGTGCTTTAATTTTTGAATATTTTTGAATAAATCTGTATATTTTATGCACATGCTATTGGCTACAAAATAATCCCAATAATTGTAAAATTATGAATTCTTTTTAAACAGAGTTATTTAAGTCTATATTAACAAGGATTTAGCATATTTGTAAGATTGCAGAATGAATTCTTCCTATCATCCACACTGATGTTTATAGTCCTGTTTTTGTCACCACTATACAACAATAATGATCAAATCATTCAGTGATATCCATTTAATTGACGTTGTGTTTTCTTTTCGGATGCTCTGCAGTTTTCTGAACCCGCTGGGCATGTTTTTGGGTGGCGCGGTGGTGGCTCTGGTCTTCATGGGCTCGGTGTGGGCCGGAGAGAATCAAACCATCATCAAGAACTTCAAGAAGAGAAACCCCAGCCTGTTTGTGGTGGCTGTGCTGGGAATCAGCTACTTCCTGCTGTCCCTGTGTGGAGGAGTAATGGTGTTTCTCTTTGGTATCACCTTCCCCATGCTCTGTAAGTACTCGCCTATGTTTTGCTGGTAGTTTTCTTGACTTTTACCCCAAACAAACACTATTTTGATCCCCAGTGCTATGTTTCCGTCCAAATATATCAATTAAATGTTTGTTTGTTTTTAACCGGAATATTGCATAACACATGTGCAAATAAAAAAGTGTTCTATCCAAAGAGAACGAAATCATCACTCCCTGATAAACTGGCACCGAACATCCAAAAGAAAGACGGTGTTTGCTGTGATAGAAGCTACTCTAGGGCCTTTTCTTGTATAATAAATGACTTGTGCCTCAAAACATAAAATGCAATGAAATTATTAATAATGTGACTCTTATTTTGTGTTATTTTATTGTTTCTTTTGTAAAATTCAGGCACTGTTTCTGTGTATTGTCAATTAAGGGCGTACTCACACTATGCTATCCGAACCGTGCCCAGGCCCGTTTGGGATTGTGCCCCCTCCTCTCTCTCCCTCGACGGCCCGCACTCACACTGCGTTTTAAGCATCCGTACCCAAGCCCGCTTACGTCATTATAGTGCGACGTACTCAAGATACGCTGAGCATGCTGAGCACAATGGAGTCCACAGCTTTGTTAAGTTTGTTAGTGATTTTTTGAGTCGTTTGCTCAGCAGTGGTGCACAACCCAGTCACAGCATAATGTTGAACAGGTCTATCGCCTTTGTGGCTCGGAAATGTTCACGAAATCGTGCTGCTCGTGCGTCGCAGCAAGTGACGTTGCGTCCTCAGTTTTGGGCTCAGGCGCGCTTGGCACTCACACTATAGCGTACCGCGCCTGAACCCAAGTGAACCGGGCTTAAGCACACCTCTTTCAACCGGGCCAGGGCCGGCCAAATGAACCGTGCCTGAGCCTGATTCAGAGCGCTCACACTTCTCAAACGATCCAGGAAATGGGCCTGAGCACGGTTCGGATAGCATAGTGTGAGTACGGCCTAAGGGTGCTTTCACACTTGGTTCAATTGCCTGGACCGTACCCAAGTTCGATTGTCCCCCCTCTCCACCTTCTTGGTTGGTTTGTGTTCACACTGGCTTTTTTTCTTCTGAACCCCAGTACGCTTGCGTCATCAAGCCGATGTTTTGTGTACGTCTGTTGCCAGGCGACGGACACAAAAGCAAAGCGCCAGAATGGAAAGACGTCGGCACATCGCGGTCGTTTTACTGAACCTTTTGGTTTAGAACATACAGAAAACGGCTCGCGTCTATCTGCCGCAAACATATTATACACGTTCAGAACGTCACGCGATGTCCAAAGCTGTTTTAGGAGGAGACAAGCATTATCTGAGCTCTGGCTCAGTCGCGCTTGTAAGCGCGTGATACTCAGACACACACACATGCACACGCGCATACACGCACGAATGAACATTATAAAAACTATAGTTTGCTGTACTGTTGACGGTTCACTTCCGGCTTTTGGTACGATTGCATTCATATTACAAGTGAACCGTACCAGAGTTCACATGAACCGTACCCCAGACCACCTCTTTCAGGCGGACTCGGGTGCGGTTCACGGGTGCGCACCCGAGTTCAGAAGACGTGTTCACACTAGCTAAACGTACTGTACTATGACGTCAAACGAACCCGGGTGCGGACCAAAAGTGCTAGTGTGAAAGCACCCTAAAAGAGTTAATTTGGCATCTGTATTGTTAAAAACCCAATTAATACCCAACTCTTGTTATTATGGCCAGCCTAAAACCATCTAATCTGTTCTTTATGCAGTGCAGTTTGGAATGTAGGCAGAGAGCTAGTAGATTATTTTGTATGTTGCTATGGCAACACAAACCATTCATTCATTCATTCATTCAATTTCTTTTCGGCTTAGTCTCTTTATTAATCTGAGGTCACCACAGCGGAATGAACCGCCAACTTATCCAGCATTTTGTTTTACATAGCGGATGCCCTTCCAGCCGCAACCCATTTCTGGGAAACATCCATACATTCTCATTCACACACATACACTACGGACAGTTTAGCCTACCCAATTCACCTGTACCGCATGTCTTTGGACTTGTGGGGGGAAACCGGAGCACCCGGAGGAAACCCACGCAACCACGGGGAGAACATGCAAACTCCACACAGAAATGCCAACTGGCCCAGCCGAGGCTCGAACCAGCGACCTTCTTGCTGTGAGGCGACAGCACTAGCGGTTTCTATCTGACTCCACGTTGCAGACCCTGCGATGTGAATGTTGTATATGCCAAACAGCCCTACGGTCTAATTTGTAATATTTGGTCTTGTGTCCGCAGTGATCCTCATTCACGCTTCCCTGAGAATGCGCAGCGTGAAGAACAAGCTGGAGAACAAAATCGAGGGCATTGGCCTGAAGAAGACGCCCATGGGGGTCATCCTGGACCTGCTAGACCAACAAGAGGAGAAAATCAACAAAATCCAAGATTTCCTGGAGAGTAAGCTGAAAGATTGAGAGTCGAGCACATCAGCGTCAAATACATCCCACCACTGTTTGCTCTTTGTTTTGTTTTGACAACCAAATGCCAAACTGGAAATATCTTTTAAATACCAAAGTATGACAATGTCCCGAAAGCGTATTACACGTCATCTTGTCGAATCGCTAAAATAGGGTTGGATCGTGTGTTTCGGAGCATCAATCAGTTATCTTGTCGTGCTACACTCATTGATCGTGTGTTTGCAGCTTCCGTTTTGTACGTTTTCTTTTATACGGAAATAAATATGCAGCAATGTGTATAGATATGCTCATATGTGTGTCTATAGACAGAGTCACTGAAGGCACTTTGAAATATTTATCGATATAAAACCGATACCTTATTTTTCCCCAATGCCAAACGTTATCGTTATTCTCCTATTGCACATTTATAATAGAAAATGCTATGATATGAGCTGGTGTGATATCTGGAGGATTGCAGAAGTGCTAAATTGCATGTTTTTATTTTTTGGCTAGCAGAACGGCTGCACTCGCTTGTGATTATTAATGCACAGTTATTGTTTGCTTGCCGGTTTGAAGAGATCTAATAAACGTGGAGGAAACATTTCCAATCGCGGTCTTTACTTTTCAATGAATGCAGAGTTGAACTGATGTACAGTTTGAAGGTTTGGGACTGGTATACTTAAAAGGGGACCTATTATGCCCCTTTTTACAAGAGGTAAAATAAGTCTGATGTCTCTAGAGCAGTGTTTCTTAACTGGTGGGGGAACATTTTTAGTGGGTCGCGGAGTGCGTGGTCAAAAAAAAAAAATTATTTTGCTAATACCAGACTTTTATTTTGAAATGCGCGCGCGACAACAGTTCAGTTTAGTTCGGTAACTGAACATTTCTCTACCCTAACCGCTGTTTACAGTATTTATCGTTTTTACTTTGTAATATTTCTATAATTTGATACATTTTGTTAAATGCAACAATAAAATATTGGGTCGCGGCTTGATGACCATGTAAAAATGTGGGTCCCGTGGCCAAACCAGTTGAGAACCACTGCTCTAGAGTGTGTACGTATGTGAACTTTCAGCCCAAAACACCACACAGATAATGTTTTACAACTCTCTGAAATTGCCCCTTTTAGGCTTTGTTCGTAACTGTGTTGTTTTGGTGCCTGCCGCTTTAAATTCAAATGAGATTGTGCTCTTTTCAAAAGAGGGCGGAGCTACAAATTCCTGTGTGTCAGCATAGTGGCAGATTCAGAAACTAGACTAACGTCCTATGCTAATGGGAGAATAGCCCCTTTCACATAGTAATACTGGTAAATATCCGGAAAATTACTGGAACAACTTTACCGGTATATTAAAGAAAGTGCTGTTCTATTCACACATCCATTCCAAAATACTGGTAAATTCTGCCATCGTTAACCAGAAATGAACTCTAAACGGCTGCGCTTGTATTTGTAAACACAGAAAGGGTCGGGCTTTTGTTGATGGATTCACTTTCATTTAAAGCTTTAGCATTCATGCAGCTGCTTTCTCCCAGAGACATCCAAAGGCAGAAGCGCGAACCGCAGCTAAATGTTTACACACATTTTAAATTCTGTGGATGGATACGTATTGTGAACAGCTTCGATAAAAACATATGGAGGAACACTTTTGCATGTCAGAATGTACATAATGTGTGTGTGCTGGCGCTCACCAGCTGCTACACGTGCACATGCATCAAGCAACTGAAGCAGCTTGAGGGTAAACAAACAGTGGTTTATCATAAGCATTTTATCGATAATTATTTCCACAGTTGGCATTAAGAAGGAACATAGAAACAATATCTGACTAACATCTAGCAGCTAAATGTGTGTGGAAAAATATTCAAAGGCTTTTATTTTCATAAACAGCGCAAATGTGAACGCATGCTCAGTGTTCTGATCGGCTGGAGTAGATGTCTCACGTCAACATGTTGTAATCGTGAACTCGTTCTTTCCGGCAATTTTCCTTCTGTGTCACACAGAGCAGAACTCCGGCAAATTACCAGTAATGTTACAACTTCTCTTTCCAGAAAATTACTAGAATCAGTTTACTGGTATTTACAAAAAGGGCCTGTTCACACATGATCCCTTTCACACACTCACAGACCTTTCAGGAAAGGTCTGTATGTGTGAAAGGGGCTAAAGTGTGTCTGCAGACTGTTTTTATCAAGTGCGATTATAAAAAAAACCCAGAATTAATTCATTTTTACCACTAGAGATAGGCTATATCCACACACTGTTGTCACACAACTGTGAATAAACCCCTTATAAAAGTGATTTTTGCATAAAAATGAATTAAAAGCTAAGTTAAAAATTGAATAAGTATACATTTACGCAAGTATATACATAGACTCAATGATGGGCTGAAAATTATATCACTTATGATCATCATTCAGGCAGTGTACTGCACTGCGTAAATATGAAGATTTAAACAGTACCACGGTTCATTTAATCTGTAAAATACTTTAATCTAACACTCTTATGAGTATACTAACATTACACGATAAACGCTAGTTTATGAATTCGTCAGTCAGTAGTTTGCGCAGGACATTTTAAAAATGAAGGGCTCTTATTTTGAAACGCGCGCACCAGATGTAAGAGCTTCCGGTTCAGGGCTGAACAAAAAGCCTGTTGTGGCTGTTTTCATGTGCTGGTGGTAATCGGCGGTGCGGCTGCTGAGCGCGATTTAAATCAACATGCCACGGGTTTATATCGGCAGGCTGAGTTATCATGTCCGCGAGAAGGACATCCAGCGCTTCTTCAGCGGCTACGGGAAGCTGCTGGAGGTGGACCTGAAGAACGGGTGAGTTCATTCGGCGACAGACCCCAGACACGCGTGCGGCGCGAGCTCGGCACTTTTAAAATGACAGTTTTTCTTTCAATATGTACTCATCAACTATGCGTTTATATAGTAAAATGTTCAGCTGGAATGATTTTATGGAGAGGTAAAGTTGGTCAGTGCTGCAAACATGCTGGACCGCGGAGTCGCCACGTTTGCACCGCTGAAGCGCCGCTTCTTGACGGCCTGCAGACACCAGCAGCACCGGGGAGAAAATGAGCGCCAGTGGGCGGAGTCTGGAGGCCTGTAACTTTAATAAAACCGCATTTACATTTTCTTTCATTAATCCTTTGCGTGGAGTTAAGATAATATTTTAAATATTACATGGTAAAAAAAACCTTTTGTCAAACGAAAGTCACACGTGGGGCCTCATGTTTGCGTTCCTTTAAGCGTTAGCGTTTAAAATGATCAATGCCATGAGGACTTTCATATTAAAACATTTTTGATCTTTACATTCTTTAAGAGATTTAAAGGTATGAAAGAAGTTTCTAGCAAAATCCAACGTCTAGCTTTGGAGTTTTGGTATGCTAGCTGTGCAACGTGCTAACATATACTAGCAAGAAGCTAAAACGTGCTAAAGACATAACCTAACACAGACAAACGGCAAATATCACATTAACGTCATCAGCCTTGCGAGTTTCTGTCTGATAGACATCATGAGCTTTAATATTAAAGGGGTGTTCCACTACTATATCATATTTAAACATTAGTTGATGTGTAATGTAGCTGTGTGAACATAAACATAATCTCTGAATGTAAGACACTCAAAGTTGAATGCAAAGGGAGACATTGGCTACTGCAGAGTTAGCTTAGCAAAGTTTACAGCGAATGAAGTTTGGAGACTACAAAAAAAAATTGTAAAGAAATCTGTGTTTTTGAAACAAATGAAGACAGCAGAAGTCAATGATTCACTTGAATTATTTCGCCTGACATGTTTACTGCTCCAAAATATTATAAATGTTTTTTTAAAATAAAATATATTGTGTTCAAAAGGGGGAAAAGGTTTTGTTTTTTAGCCAGACATTTAAATAGAATATATTTTAGAGCAGTAAACACAATACCGTCATACCGTGATATTTTTATCCAAGGTTATCATACCGTCAGAATCTTATACCGGCCCATGCCTAGCGACAGATGCCATCATCCTACTCCTTCACGCTTTCCTGTTTGTTTGTTTGTTTTTATTCAGGATGTTCCGCATAGTTGCGTTGCTCATTTCTGATTGGGCAGAATGAAAGTGTGCTCGCTCAATTGGCTGGTAAGACTGTCACACACAGACGACAGTCATGCATTTGCTCTGGGTGGGGGAAGTTAAATAATATGCATTTCATACCGTAGCCTCTTGCGATTTAGCTAATCGCAATGTTTCAAATTGTGATTTTATTTCGATTAATCACACAGCCCAACTGCAGTGTTTGGGATCTCTGTGTTTGTCTGAGGTAATTAGTCTATCGTTTTACTGAGATATGTATATAAATATGGAATATAATGTGTATATTCTATACAAAGTGTGACGCATGATCAGTTCTACTTCATGCTCACATTTGGTAAAGTTCAGATAGATAATGCTTGTCACGTGTAGGCATGGGCCGGTATAAGATTCTGATAGTATGATAACCTTGGATAAAAAGATCACGGTTTCACAGTATTGTGTTTACTGGTCTAAAATAGGTTATTTTTAAATCTCTGGCTAAAAAACAAAACCTTTTTCCCCTTTGAGCACAATATATTTTATTTTGAGAAACTTTTGAAATATTTTGGAGCAGTAAACATGCAGGCTAAATAACTCAAGTGAATCATTGACTTCTGCTGTCTTCATTTGTTTTATAAACCATAGATTTCTTTACAATTTACACCTAAAAACAAAAAAAAATGTAAATAAAAAAATCTTAAATCTTAGAAAATATTGGCGGTATGAAAACCTTGACTATTCCATACCTTGAAAACGGTTATCGTCCCATGCCTAATCACATGTGCGCTGCTTGCACACCATGTGCCCGTTGCTTCCTATTTGCAAAGCAGCCACATTTTACGAAACTTCATACTGAACTTTTTTTTTTTATTGTTTTGACAATGGTGTGCGATTAGTAACTATCGATAGCGATTAATCGGCGAGCCCTACTTTATATTTGAAGCTTATACTTTGTGTCGAATGTGACATTATCGTTGTGTTAATGGTGGTTTGCTTTGAGTGTGCATGACGTGATGGCTGGCGGAGCGTACAACTTTTTAAAAACTTTGCGCGTGGCTCCGCATTCGAAGATGCACAACTTGGAGCCAAGTCTGTACGAGCTGGGGGAATTTTCACATGCAACACCTTTAGAAATCTAAGGCCCCGTTTACACTAATGCGTTCGTTTTAAAATGCATAAATATTGCTACATTTACGCCATCCGTCCACACTACGCTGGAGTTTTCGAGCCCCGAAAATGGAGCGTTTTGGAAACACTGGAGAGGCTGTTTTCATTCTAAAACGCTGTTGCTCTGTCTCAGTGTGGATGGGGAAAACGGACACATCTCAACACGGAGGTGTGGCTGCAGAGATTCGCTACTCGATTGGGGCTTTTGGGTGATCTTGCGTAATCTTCCCTTATTCGTCAAGCCCCTATCACATGACTATAACGCCAACGGAAGACGGCAGATTAGCCTTCACTGTAAACAATATAGACACAGAAATGGGAGCGTTGTAGGCGCCATTGTGCAGTTAAACTCTGCCTTTTTTTTACTGCAACAGCTGCATATGTTCGCAAGAGGCAAGCTATTGTTCGAGCACTCGCTAATCGCTCGCGTTTCAAGCAGCGTAAGCCCTATTTAGAATGCCGAGAGAGACACGTGCTTCCTGTTTATACTTTAAGGCGCATCCACAGAGTGTGCGAATGGTCACGAGATATACGTTTTCGCTGAAGTAGTGTGTACAGAGATGTGTTCAGAAACGCTAGTGTGGACACGGATCGTTTTCATGCTAAAATGGCGTTTTAAAACTAAAACGCGCTAGTGTAAATGGTAGGGCTGTAACGATACGCGATATGAAACCGAAATCGTGACACTAAGATCCACGATCCTGTGACGCGATTTGATAAGGAAGAATCGCGACACACCCGTGACTAACTTTTCAATCATGTAACGCCTTCCTGCAAAAGTTGAGCTAGTTGAAGAAGAACGTGAGGAAACATGGCAAGATTGCGGACCCTCCCTCTTCATATAAGTCAGCAGTATAGCAACATTTCGGCTACCCAGTGGAGATAAAGGATGGCAATTGCTCGACAAGACCCACACAATATGTCGTAAGTGCTTTAAGTGACCGGCAACACAACCAACATACAGATGATACGTAGAGTACAGAATACGTAAAGAGGCTGTGATAGAGTGAAAGATCAGCATATTAAAAGTTCCCGTGACAACAGACAACGAAACATTGCCAATGTTTCCAAGAAAAATGTATGAATTATATTTTTGTTTGTGCCTGTCCAACTGTGCGGTGAAAATGTGTTCCGCTCTGGGGAAAATAAGAATTTAATAGTTCACAGCAGAAAGGGCACGGTCCGTGCGGGCTTTCTCCATCTTCTCAATTGTGTTGGCACAGCTAGATTCAGTTTGGAGGCATTTTGATGCCAGTGTCCATTCCGTGTCAATGAAATGGAAAGTTAGCGACATGTAAAGTGTCATTTTTGTACTCGACCACATCTGTTGTAAGTGAAAAAGACTCGACTGTGGTGGAATTGGGCTGTTGCAGCTCACCACGGATATGTTTGTAGGCTCGTAGAATAGCTGTTTTGGAGAAATATGTACCTCCGGACAATTAATTATAGCTGTCAGATGTGGTTACGAGGTCTCCGAAAGAAAAAAAAGTATTGAAAGACACTATTTTTTTCGCAGAGATTCTTGGTTACTGCATCAGTGCATTTGTTCCACCTCACATTGTCCCTCCTATATTTTGTGCATCGCTTAAATGCATCACTAATTGATGGCTGCACCTGTTCGTCTGACTTCTGCGCTCGATTTAGTTTTTTTTTTACTGCATTGCCCATTTTGGCAGCCTCATTCTTGTGCGCTTTGTTTAAAATGTAAGAGAACTTGATTGAAAAAGAATTTTTAAACATGCTCGAATCATCTCCACAATGGAGTTTAGTTCTGTTTGTTTTTCAACAGTATTTTGTTACAAAAAAACAGAAGTGTTATAGCTTTGGGTATTTATTTATTTTATATTTGGCTATTTATAGTTAATAATTTGCATGGTCAATCTTGTTCTTTGGTGTTCAGTTTATAAAGATTTTTCAAATGTTATTTAATGAAAAATATTGTTTAAAAAAAAAAAGTTTCCCACCCCTCACGAAAAAAAATCGTGATTCGAATCGTGGGTCAAAAATCGTGATACGAACCGAATCGTGGGTTTGGTGTTTCGTTACAGCCCTAGTAAATGGAGCCTAAAACAACCACTTCATGTGAAGTCCTTGAGCTTTCTTTTGAAGCTTTGAGGGGAAAATAGTGCATCTGTTTTGTGCTCAGGTTGTCAAATGTTTAAGTAAAGTTTTTGCGTCAAGTACACAGATGGCTTGTACATTTTAAACGTTGCCCGAGTTGCTCATTTAACCAGCTGTATTAAAAGCAAACATTTTCACCAGTGTCTTTTAATATTATCCAAAACCTATTCATTTTATATCTAGTTAAATTCAATAATTTAGCAGCTCCACTCGCTGACGGTTTCGGAAAACCCTACGCAGTGTTTGTACTGCACAATTCCTCTATCTATAAAACACATTTTACTGGACTGCCCTGCTTTTAATGACTCCAGAAGACTTTTTTTATGAAATGAACTCTCTTAAGGACATTTTTAACAAAGTGACTTCAGAAAAGATTTTAGAATTTTTATCATGTATTAACACAAATCTTATTTAATTTATGTATTCATTTGGTTGTTGATTTTTAATTGTATATTATTGAAATGTTTATGCCATGAAAATAGCCTTGGTTGCTGACATGGCATTAAATTAAATAAAATGAATGAATGAACGCTGACGGTTTCGTCATGAGTTACTCAGAGTCGCCCCCTATTGTTACAGGAATTAGTACAATGGCGAATGTGTCAAGTATAAAACCCTTCACAGTTCTCGGCTGTGTACGCGTAGCTTTGCATTTGAGCCTGACAGGTGCTGTTCTTTCAGGTATGGGTTTGTGGAGTTTGAAGACACCCGTGACGCGGACGATGCTGTGTACGAGCTGAACGGTAAAGAGCTGTGTGGCGAGAGGGTCATGGTGGAGCACGCTCGGGGTCCGCGCAGAGACCGCGACAGCTATGGAGGAGGTGGAGGTGGCGGCGGCGGTGGTGGAGGAGGAGGAGGTTATTATGGTGGTGGAGGAGGAGGCGGAGGAGGAGGAGGAGGCGGCGGTGGTGGAGGACGCAGTAAGTGTTCAGTAACGCAGTACTGTCTTATCAGAGAGCACTTTTATTTGATCAATGTATCAAGTTTCCTTTATTTTGTCATTCGAAACATTACAGGAGATGTGATATAGAATTATATATTTTAGAATTATGAATATAGTACTATAAATGTATAAAAAAACACCTTAGCAGCAAAAAAAAAAGTTTTTTGTTAATAAATGTCAAAATATAAAATGCAAGTCAATTAAAATCACAGAGACAATAAAAAAAACAATTACATTATTGTACGCATTTCTGATGTGTAATAGTTAAACTTTTAAAAATTCTAATTTAAATTCTAACAATTTTATTCTATTGTTATATCGATTATTCTGTTATTTGTTTCCCTCTGTCCTGCTTGTGGAGTGCTGCTGGCCTGCAGAGTTTACCTCCAACACTCCAGGTCTGAACACTGACTATCTTCAGATTAGGAGCTGAACTCTGCAGGACAGCAGCCCTTCAGGAGCGCGACTGGTTATATCTGAAAAATAAGCATGTAACACACATTATATTACCCAGTTTTAAATTCCTCCAGGTTTAATACTGCTTACAAGTGACTTCATTGTCATTAATATGAACTTCTAATTTGACGTTTATACTGTCATCTGCTTGTGCTGCTGAGAATGCAAAGATTTTTGTAATTTATTTTATTTTTGGGGGGCAAAGAAACCCAAACCCCAACTTTCTGGATTCATTGTTTTCACAATGTAATGCTAATGAAGTGTCATATATGAATTTAAGCCTTTAGGCCTGTCACATCTATTATTACCCTGTTTATTTATTTATTTATTATCAAAGATTGTAGTTGAATTTTATTTAAACATTTGAATTACTAGATATTTGTAAGATTTTGTGCATGTGCAGTTATTGTGTACGTTTATTTATTTAATTTATTTTTAAGTATAAAATAGTTTTCCTTTTTTCCCATATACCATTTCTTTATAGAGATTGGGAATTTGCGTCACGGCATGTTGCACTGTGTGTAGCTCTTGCCATATTTAGGTCACTGAGAAATAAATTGCTGATTTATATTAATGCTTTTTGAATACAGCTTGGATTATATAATATTAAATGTTAAATTTATTCAGATTTGCTCACTAAAGGTTTATAAAATGACATGTAGTATAGCTATTTCTCTAACGGTTAAAAGATCATTTATTGTGACATCATCCTGACTAATGTTAATCCATTAAAGCAAGCGCCATTATAATGTGTAGTGTACAGTGCTCTTATATTTAATTTCTATTTGTGCTGTCTCAATATGTACAAACAAGTTATAAACAACTTATCTACATGAGTTTTCCTGCCATGTTTGTGTAGCGTGCGTGGATATTAATGTTACTTTTATTAATAATCAAGAAATGTGACTAGAATTTTACTCATTTCAACACAATCTTAAAAGGATAGTTCATCCAAAAATGCAATTTGTCGTCACCCTTTACCGTTGAGTTTCTTTCTTCTGATATTTTGAAGAATGCAGGAAACCTGTGTTGACTTCCCTAGTGTTTGTTTTTCCTATTATGGAAGTCAATGGTTGCAGGTTTTCAGGTTTCATCAAAATATCTGTTTTTGAAGAAACTTAAAGTCTGGAACCACTTGAGGAAGAGTAAATAGTGAATAAACTTGATTTGTTTTGGAGAGAACTATCACTTTAAGTCGGATAGCTTAATCATAATGTATAAAAGATTGCTACTCGCTCTGTACTGTAGCTCCAGTGTCCTTCAATCCACCAGTGCACTGCGCTGTGACCGCAACTTCCCATTCTCTATTCCCTATTCTGAGTTCTAGCCCAGTGGAAAGTAAGCATCAACGTCCATGTCTAAGTTATGAACTACTTCAGATTTGATTTTCACAATAACAAAGTCCTTGATTGTTTCAATTTGAAAGAGTCCAGTGGGGGCTGAGGCTGAGTCCAAGTGTCGTTGTGGCTAAGATGACTACCTGACCGGTTTGGCCTTGGCCTCTTCACCTTACAATGTGTGTGTGACCTTTGCCCCTTGATGCTTTGGCTGACCTAACCGGAAGCCAAGACGACCACAGCCTTTTGCCAATAGACCAGGGGTGATGGTGAGGAATGCCACTAGTTATTGCTATGTTGTCCATATGGAAAAGCCTCTAGCCAAGATGTATTAGAAATGTCTGAAATGGAGACATTGGGTTTTGCTCTAGCAATTTCTGTGCGGGCAAGTCAGGATGTTCATGCCAAGGTTTTTATTAAATATTTAATTGTATCAGAGTAATTTTGCCCTGAAAGACCTGAGATTTGATCGTCTGGTCAGCCTTATGTGTGTCTTATCAGATTCTCTTTTATCCAAATAGTAATGCCTTTCTGGGAGGCAGCAAAGTGCTCTTGAGTCTCAACAGGTTGGCAATAAGCAACAGAGGGCAAATATGACCTGTATTTCCTAATAGACTCTATTATTAATTCAGTGGCGTCCATCTTTCCTTGGTTTGTCGCTTACAAAAAGTTGTCTTATGTTCCCTCCCCTTGTGTACTGAAGGTGGTTACAGCAGCAGGAGCCGCACCGGTAGGGACAAGTATGGTCCTCCTGTTCGCACTGAGTATCGACTCATTGTGGAGAATCTGTCTAGTCGCTGCAGCTGGCAAGACCTGAAGGTAATGGTGGTGAAACGGCACACAACAACACTGGTTCACTCCGTATCTCAGCATGTTTTCCATTTTGCACAGTACCCATAATGTTTAATCTAGGAAATGGTCTGATTTTAAGCCTCATTTGTTTCATCGGGGCTCTAAATTGATGCATTGAACCAAAAATAACTGTTTAGTATGAATAATTTGAGATCGGTTCTGGGAATTTCGCAATGCATAATTTCTCTTGAATCGATTCTGAGCTTAGTTTTTAACTGCAGATGGCACTGTATGCTTTACAAACAGCCATACTCTGCCTCCTTGTTTTTTAATACCCCTTGAGTGATTCTAAAATAATCATTACTAAAATTAGAAAAAGGTTAAGTGAGTTATAAAACCATTCATAGTGAGCTTGTTTAAAAACTAGCTTAGGCTTTAAAATCAGAGAACCATCTACTGTTTAAAAACTAGCTGAGAAAGCTGTCTACTGTTTGAAAACTAGCCTAGATCGCCTTCCGTTTAATAACCAGCCTAGAGCGCCATCGATGGTTTAATAACCAGCCTAGAGCGCCATCGGTGGTTTAATAACCAGCCTAGAGCGCCATCGGTGGTTTAATAACCAGCCTAGAGTGCACCATCAGCTGTTTTAAAACCAGCCTAGATCGCCATCGTCTGCTGCTTAAAAACCAGCCTAGATCACCAACGTCTACGGTTTAAAACCAGCCTAGAACAACATCGTCTGCGGTTTACAAACCAGTCTAGAGCGCCATCGTCTACGGCTTAAAAACCAGCCTAAAGAGTTATCGTCTGCGGTTTACAAACCAGCCTAGGTCGCCATCGTCTGCGGTTTAAAAAACAGCCTTGAGCTCCATCTTCTGCTGCTTAAAAAACAGCCTAGACTGCCAACATCTGTGATTTAAAAACCAGCCTAGATTGCCATAGTCTGCGGTTTAAAAAACCAGCCTAGAGCACCATCATCTGTGGTTTAAAAACCAGCCTA
>CAIGQQ010005788.1:1049105-1067339 GCA_903798035.1 Danio albolineatus | reverse complement strand
TTTTAGCTTAGCTTAGCATAGATCATTGAATCGGATTAGACCATTAGCGTCTCGTGCTAATATCTAATATGATGCTTTCGATCATTTTCCTATTCAAAGCTTGAATCTGCTATAGTTACATCATGTACCAAGACCAACAAAATACAAAACAAATTAATTTAAATTAAAAAGGTGTTGCGTCACGCTGGTGAAGGTCGCTGGTTCGAGCCTCGGCTGGGTCGGTTGGCATTTCTGTGTGGAGTTTGCATGTTCTCCGCGTGTTCGCGTGGGTTTCCTCCGAGTGCTCCGGTTTCCCCCACAGTCCAAAGACATGTGGTATAGATGAATTGGGTAAGCTAAATTGTCCGTAGTGTATGTGTGTAACTGAGTGTGTATGGGTGTTTCCCAGTGATGGGTTACAGCTGGAAGGGCATCCACTGTGTAAAGCATATGCTGGATAAGTTGGCGGTTCATTCCGCTGTGGCGGCCCCAGATTAATAAAGGGACTAAGTTGTGATAAGAAAATGAATGAATGAATCCGGGAGCACTTTTAGCTTAGCTTAGCATAGATTATTGAATCGGATTAGACCGTTAGCGTCTCGTGCTAATATCTAATCATGATGCTTTCGATAATTTTCCAATTTAAAGCTTGACTGTTCTGTAGTTACATCATGTACTAAAACCAACAAAATACAAAATAAATTAAATTAAAAAGGTGTTGCGTCATGCTGGCGCAGTGGGTAGCATGATCGCCTCACAGCAAGAAGGTCGCTGGTTTGAGCCTCGGCTGGGTCAATTGGCATTTCTGTGTGGAGTTTGCATGTTCTCAGCGTGTTCGCGTATGTTTCCCCCCACAGTCCAAAGACATGTGGTATAGGTGAATTGGGTAAGCTAAATTGTTCGTAGTGTATGTGTGTGAATGAGTGTGTATGGGTGTTTCCCAGTGATGGGTTGCAGCTGGAAGGGCATCCGCTGCGTAAAACACATGCTGGATAAGTTGGCGGTTCATTCCGCTGTGTTGACCCCAGATTAATAAAGAGACTAAGCCGACAAGAAAATGAATTAATGAATATTTGTGTTCCTACTATAACTACAGCATTTTTCAAAATATCTTGTTTTGTGTTCAGCGGAAGAATGAAACAGTTTCTAAAACGTTTATCTAAGGGTAATGACGTGCTTCAAACTGAAACTGAATATTAAGAAGGAGGCGTCTTTTTGCATCATTCCCTCATATCAAACTAATGATTAGAGGGTTGTGGCTAAACCAGGGGCGTAGCAATCGGGGGGGACGGGGGGGATACATCCCCCTCACTTTTAGAGGCAGACCATTTAGAAACAGATGATTAATGATAAAATAAACATACAATTTTGGATCTCATTCAGCTGTCCCCACCACTTTTAAAATGTCCACTGTGGCAAAGAAGGACCACCACTCCAAGTACAGCAGCAGATGCTTAGAATTTCATTGAAGATTACCAAAACAAAACAAAACAAAAACAAACAGTGGATTAAATTTCAAATGTGGCTAGTAACATAAACGTTTAAAATGTTTCTTTCACAATGACTTTAAGGGGTTAATGATTGTAAAGGTTAACTAATTCACATTGGTGTCCAAGGTAGAGATATCTCATTATTTACAGGTCCTCTTCAAGACAACAAGCTTTTATTTTCTATAGCTTCTGCTCATCCATTGCCAAAAGTGGAGCTGCCTCAAAATGCGATCAAGGCGATTAAAGGCAGTGAACTGGAGGCCACAGCACTCCCTGCTCAGGTCGAAGGGACCATCGTTCGTGTTCTGGGCTGGAAGGAGGGAATGGCAATCCTGCCTGGAAGCAATCTGAAGGTGAGCAAAGTCTGTCCTTCATTCTACCGATCAGCGCCTTTAGTAGCACCAGTGTCTGAAGTCATCTTGCAGGGCATTTCCAAGTAGCCTTTCTCAGAGAAACAAGTGTAAGGCAAGTAGATATGATTTTCATTAAGCTTAGAGAGATGTTGATGTATTTCAAAATAGTATTTCATGTTTAAAAACAAGGCCTGAAGAGCAGAGTTTTTTTCTCTTGTGCTGAACACAGTCTTTTGTTGTCTTTAGATGGACCATATTGCAAGGTTTTTATCATATAATGATTTAAAGGCAACCTATTATGGAAAAAAAACACAGATGTTTTTCTTGGCTGCTGCATGGAGGACGCCATAGCGAGCAGCGTCTTCTGCTAGAATGTTTAGAACTTCCGTTTACAGTGTTTACAACTGGTCATTTGCGCTCCGAAAATGGGTTTCAATAGCGTTTTGAGTGGATTATGAAGTGTTTGGCCCAATCCCAATTCTATTTTTGTACCCCTACCCCTTGGCCCTTCCCCTTCCCCTTGGCCCTTACAACCAAGGGTTAAGGGGAAGGGCTTCAAAACTTACCCCTAAGAATTGGGACAGCACTTCAACACCTGCACACGTCATCATATGTCATCGCGATCTCTTGCTTCATATGAGATCAGACGATCACGACTGCTGGAGTTACTCCAGTTGTGTTATTGTTTGCTGTTTATCTTCAGGAAATCACTGAAGGCTTATATTATGTTATCATAACCATCTAATGTGGCAATAAGATCATAACTATACTGTGTACACAGTGGCCATATTTATCTATGTAAACACACGAAAACAACATTAACATTATAGCAGACACTGTAAAAAGCTCATTCCCAGCCACTAGACATTACTGACAGGGTATTCCAGTGTCATCGTGTGTCAGAATGTTGTGAGACTGCTGTACAGGAGTTATGATTTTGGATTATAAATCGCGAAATTTAGCGGGTTTTTTTTGCTTTTTTTTTTTTTTTATAAAGCATGATGGTAAAAGACGAACACGGTTATGAATATATTAAAACGTGTTTGTTTGTCGTAAAAATTTGTAATAATAACAACAAATACTAATTTGTGGATCTCCTTACTTCCTTGACTGACGTCGACACAACTTGGCTGATTGGATGAGTTGATTGCCTTTCTGATATTATTGATCTTATCAGTAAAGAAATGAGCAAACTCATTACATTTGCTTTCAGAGAGTAGTTCACTAGGAATCCTACTGGGGGGGTTTGTGAGTCTCTCTAGCGTTGCAAAGAGGGTGCGGGTGTTTTCTATGTTGCTGTTTATAAGGCTTGAGAAGAAAGTCTGCCTAGCAGTGTTTAGTTCCACATTAAAATCATGAAGACTGTCTTTATAGATGTTGTAATGGACTACTAGTTTCGTCTTCCTCCACATACGCTCAGCTTTTCTGCATTGTCTTTTCATCATCTTTACAGATGTTGACCTTGTCCAAGGCCCTTTCTGTCTGCCAGTTCTCTTCCTGACTTTAACAGGAGCAATGTCATCTATGACATTCTTAACTTTAGAATTAAACAAATCAAGGAGAGAATGGACAGAGTCTGCAGATATGCTTGGTGTTAGTGATATGGCCTTCATGAACTGCTCACTAGTGTTCTCATTTATGCATCTCTTTCTGATAGGGACAGATCTGTCTTCAGTGGCTGGAGTGATCAATACATCAAAGAAAATACAGAAATGATCAGATAGTGCCACATCCTTAACAACAGTCGATGAAATGTGTAAACCCTTAGTTATAAGTAGATCAAGAGTGTGTCCACGATTGTGTGTGGGTCCTTGAACATGCTGAGTCAGATCAAACGTGTTAAAAACAGTCATGAGTTCTTTTGTAGCATTGATTTCTGGATTATCAACGTGAATATTAAAATCCCCAGCAATAGTAAAACAGTCAAATTCAGAGGTTACTATTGATAACAGCTCTGTAAAATCATCAATAATAGTTGGAGAATATTTTGGAGGTCTGTAGATAATGATCAGTAAAATGCATGGAGCACCCTTTAGTGCTATACTCAGATATTCAAAGGACAAATAATCACCAAATGACACTTGTTTACACTCATAAACATCTTTAAACAGGGCAGCAATGCCTCCACCTCTCTTATTAGCTCTGCAAACACTCAAATAATCAAAGTTATTTGATTAAGGATCAAAGGGGGTGAAGGGATAATGACAGAATCTTTATTTGGATGAGCAGTTTCTTTAATGTTTTTAGAGTTGTGGCTGTTCAGCAGATTTACCTATTTACAGTATGATCTGTTTAACAAGTGTAATGTAAACAAGTTAGTTGTTATGAGTGTAAAAGACATCTTTTCCCGCATTTCTTCAGCTTCAGGAGTCAGTCTGCTGACCGTACACAACATAAATAATCTGAAGAAAAATCTGCTGTCACTGAACCTGAGAAAAATGTTGAAAATAATCATAATGACGCAGTCTCCAAGCTGCAATAATAATGATAGAGCCAACGTTTTTAACTGGGGACATATCTTTAGAAGTACAATTTGACTGTATTATTTGTGTCCCCCTCAAAACATTTCTCAAGGGAAATTTTATATTTATACCCCCTAGTGTTAAATGAGAATTACGCCCTTGCTCACAGCTTTGAAAGTTGTGTGTTAAAGCCGTTATAATCTGTCTGATGTGGTTCCAGCACGAGTTCATGTGTCTGTCGTCAGAAATACAGTGTGTCTGTGTGTGTGTTCCTATCCGGTTAGCTCAGCGGCTGGCTGATTGGCATGTTGATTCTAATCAGGAGCCGTTTATGTTTCATTTAGTTAGTCTGTGTGTAGTATTTACCACGGTAAGTGTTTTTCTGACATTTCAAAACGCCTCTTTATTTTCACTTTGTGCCTTTTTCATTTGTCTTTCAATCAATATGTTAGTGGGACAGGATGTGTGTGTGCCAAACGTTTTGGTGAACTACGTTTTTTAAGGTTGGTTATGTATTTGAATTGTGATTCTTCAGGTTTTTTTTTATTTTTAATAAATTTGAAACAATTTCAAAAACTCTTTTTTCACATTGACATTATGGGGGATTGTGTGTAGAATGTTGAGGAAATAACTGAATTTAATCCGTTTTGGAATAAGGCTGTAACATAAAAAAATGTGTAAAAAGTGAAGCGCTATGAATACACTCCGAATGCACTGTAAATCAAGTAGAAATTAAGCAATAAGTTGAGTGTTTGTTCAGCTTCATTATAGATGTGACAGATGTGAAATTCCCACTTGTGTGACTTTGGTAAAACAAATTGAATTGTTTGAAAACATTGACAATTTTTTGAGTATTTCTACAGTACAGTAAAATACAAGGCAACACAATAAATCTAAAAAGGGTTTCACTATTTTGGCAAGGATGACATTTGCATGAAATTACTCAAAGGGCAAATACTGCAGGCAGACCCAGAACTTTATTTAGCACTGAAGTGGACAAAAAACCCAATGTTGTGAATATTTGATTTTATTTCAGCATAACAATAATATTAATCTGTTTTTTGCAGTTGTGTGTTAGCGATACTGGTTCGCTGGAAGTGATCAGTGGAGGTAAAATAGGCCCTACTAACCTGACCGCTGAAGGAGCACAGATGAAATCAGCCAATATGGAGTACAAACAAGCTGAAAAATCAGGTAAATATTTGTGAAATACTGTTGGATTTTCACAGCTTCAGCTTTATGATGTTTTAAAGTTTGGTCCCACTTTATATTAGGTGACCTTAACTAATATGTACTTAAACTGAAAATAATAATGTGTTACAATGTACTTATTGCGTAAATAATTGTTTTTTACATTGTACTTACACTTGATTAAATACACAAATTAATTACAGATGTAATTACATGCAGGTTATTACTTTGGTAATTACACTTTTGACCATCCCTTACACCTTAACCCACTCTTAAACCTGATCATCCCACCAAACTCATCCCTAAGCCTACCTGTATCCCTCGTCAAGAGCACCAGAAGTGTTCTGCAATACAATATGAACACAGTAAGTACATTGTATTTATTTTTGGACCCGAGTACATAGTAGTTAAGACCACCTAATATGAAGTGGGACCTAAAGTTTTTATAGATTTTTATCAATAGAAGTACAGTCACTCAGGGCCCATAATGAACACTGTCCTGGACTCAAAGATGAGAAAATTTGGCCTTGAAGAGGATACAAAATGGAGAGGATCGAAATGGTTATTTAAAATTATATAGAAAAATTTAATGGTTACTTAAAATTGGATTAGAAGAGCATACAAAATAGACTTAATCAAGAGTTGTCTTAAAATTGGCTTTGAAGAGTACATAAAATCAACATATTTAATCTTTTTTAGAGAATACAAAATAGAATTATGTAAGATTTGGTTTAAAATCAACTTTGAAGAGCATTAAAATATAATTATTTAAGAGTTGGTTTAAAGTCAGCTTTGAACCGGACGAGCCCCCAATTATGTTACCTAGCGAAAGCATCACATTAAGCACATAAAAAATCTCTATTACAAGAGGTCACATGAAGTCCTCTCTCAAAGCACACACATACACACAGGGCAAGTTGTCAAAAACATGCTACTTAAGTTAATTGACTAAATCGGCACTATAGACATGCTCCTAGTAAGTAGTTATATCTTCATAACAATCCCTAATTGCTCTCTAGCTTTAAACAGCAGGAGAGTTCTGAAGATCTACCTGAGCTCAAACTCCCCTCTCGCCCTGCAAATGGGAGGGAGCCCCGGGCTCGAGGATCTTATGAGCTCAGGACTCTCTCCCAGGACAGCATGCCAAACAAGCTTTATAACCAATCATCAGCTTAGTGTGAACAATAAATAATAAAACTGATTAAAAACAGATAAAAACACATTAAAAGAGGTTATAAAGAGTGAAAAGAATTATTATTATTTAAGAGGTTGTTTAAAATCAGCTTTGAAGAGGATGAAATTGGCTTTGGAGGGTTCACTGAATACAGTTAATCGAGAGTTAACATAAAATCAGCTTTGAAGATGATCCAAAGTAGAATTATTCTTAAGTTGGCCAGTCTCAGTTGACCAAACGCAAGTCGAGCCTGGAAACTGTACAGCTTGAAGATAAAAATGACTATATTCAACCGTTTATGCTATGCGCTATGCACAAGGAGATTCTTGGCCATGTAACATTAAATACCGAGCAGCTGTCGGTTGTTGTTTGTCCAATAGCAGCGTCACAGCAGTGTGTTCTGACCACAGACGTCTCAGCCAGTGGCAATGGCAGACCTGCTGCGTTTCTGGAGGCCGACAGACTGCACAGAGCTCATATAGAGGTGCAGGACAGTCCCGTTCACAGCAGGTGTGGCCAAAACATGCACCTGACGGAGCTGCGAGGAGAGCCAATGTCGGAAATGTAAATTCACTACACTGTTCTACTCATTGATTATATATGTGCACTGCAAAAAACACTGCTCTTACTTGGAGTTTTGGTCTTGTTTCTAGTCCAAATATCTAAAAGTTCTTAAATCAACAAGCATCAAAAATCAACAATGTCTACAGTATTTTTTGCTTGTCTAGAAAACAATTCTTGATTTAAAGGTGCTGTATGTAAGTTTCTGACTCTTCTAAAGCGTAAAAATACCATATGTGTGCAGATGTTTAAGAAACATGCCAAGTAAATATACTTCTTTATCTGAAAAACAATGCTGAAGTCAGATATTCTGCTTTTAAAATGTGTTTTCCGTGCTGAAACGCTGTCTTTGTTTTGGTAATTTTAACCTGCCCAATGCAAGTTTAGCCAATTATATTTCACCACCCTCGGTTGCCTTGCTGGAAAACTTCATATTTCATTTATTCAGTCATGATGGCTCTCAAAGATTGGTTCTGTGACCGAAATGCGACCTCTGGTGGACAGTAGCAGACTCTGAAATGAAACGCAGATTCAGAGTTTCACATGAGGTTTTTAATTAGCAAATGATATAAAGATTACAAATGTAAACTTTGCAAATGTTCAGAGGGAACGTATTTTTGAACGAGTTTTGGATGAATATTTTTTAGTTTTATTGAAATGTTTTAGGAAAACACATTAGTCCAGATACTGAATTAGCCCTGTTTGGATGCTCTGACCCTGTGCTAGCATGGTCACATAATCAGCAAATGTCTATTATGTCAAGTTTATTTATAAACTAATTTCGAGAGGATCTTGTGCTTATGATTGCTTGTGGCTAGTCCCGCATTATTCAATTTATGATTCACCAATCAGACGATTCCTAAGCCACTATAACTACCCTAAGTTCCATATAACAGCCATCTTCGTTTTGAAGAATCCCCCTTTCACCCCTACTCCTCCTCCTTTCCTAGATGGGTGGCACGGTGGCCCAGTGGTTAGCACTGTTGCCTCACAGCAAAAACGTCACTGGTTCTAGTCCTTACCAAGCCAGCTGACGTTTCTGAGTTTACACGTTCTCCCTGTGCTCACATGGATTTCCCCCAGGTTCCCCGTTTTCCTCCTATTGTCCAAAGACATGCAACTAAAGTTAATTGACTAATCCAAATCGGCACTATAGACATCCTCCTAGTAAGTAGTTATCTCTTTAGAGCGATCACTATCTGTTCATTAGCTCTTCAGCAGGGGTGTTCTCGAGATCTACCTGAGCTCAAACTCCCCTCTCGCCTTGCAAACGAGAGGGAGCCCTGGGCTCGAGGATATTCTGAGCTCAGGGCTCTCTCCCGGGACAGCATGCCAAACACGCTTATAATCAATCATCAGCTAAGTGTGAACTCTTGATGTTTGGTATGGTGGTTGCTAAAAGGGGTGATCTTGATGGATTGGAGGTCCTAGTTCTCCTGACTGAAATGGTTGCTGCTCTTAAGCTTGAAAGAATTTGTTTTGCTAGGGCAGATGCTTCTAAAAAGTTTGTCAAAATCTTCCTTGCTTATCTTTTTAAAAGTTGAAAGTAGGGCACTTATAGTTCATGGACAATTTTACTCTTACTTTTCCACTCCATTTAAAATGTTTTGAGTTTGATCAAGTAAAATGTAATGGTGTGTATTATTTACTCTCTGCATGTTTGGATGGACTGGTGCTTGTTTTTTGTTTTGTTTTGTTTGATTTTTGTGTTTTTTTTATTACTTTGTTTTGTTTTTATATTAATTTACTAATTTTTTCTGTATTTTCTCCTTATATTTTGTGTAAAAAGTATTATAGATCATATAAATGAGTTTTTGTTCTGTTTTGTACTTATAAAAAAACAGCTATAAATAAAGCATTAGGTAAGCAGGTTACATTGTAACCTTGTGTCACAACACGCTACATAACAAGATACGCAGTGATAAGCAATTTGACTGTTTGCACCAGACGAAACACGATGGCTATTTCAATACAGCCATTCAGAAGCACAGAATAGTGCACTCACTGCACTCCAACGAAATGGTAATGTCTACAATCTAATTAAAACATATTAAACCTCTTTAGCATTATTAAATGTACATACTGAATAACTGATATGTTGGCTTTCACAGAAGCTCCATTTCAAATGGTTTATTTTATTATGATCTGAGGTGAACTATCTGCTGCTGCTTTCAGTATATGATAATAAATGTCATGTAAAACAGCATTCAAACTCACATTATTAGCATTTAACACTGAATGAAGCACATGAGGTGTACCTGAGGAGATCATTGTCAGTTTTCTGTTGTTCAGCTGCAAGAAATAGAAGCTGTTTCTAAACTACATATGTCAGGTGTTGGTTAGTACAAAAACTCCTTTTAGTATGGATAATATTCCTTCTATCGGTTGTTGTAGCTTTTATTTCAGACACCGTATAAATCAGCCTTTAGACTACACAGTCAGACACACTGCTGTTGGTGTCGTAAATCTGGCAACCTGCGCTTGCGTGTGTTTGGAACCAGGAGTGCAATACCTAGTTCAACCACTGGGTGTCAAAATTACATACTGCGCCTTTAAAATTTTTTAGATATTTGGACTAGAATCAAGACAAAGCATAAGAAAGCCTTTTTTGCAGTGTGTTGAATGCATGAGGAGAAAGATGACACTGCTGATGCTTCAGTCCTGCAGGCATCGCAGAAGCACAGGTGATGTATCGCGAGCATGACATGATGAAGCCCATGAAGAAGAGGAAGAGGAGGGAATACAACAGCCCATCAGAGGACGACTCTGATGCCGAACCAATGGTGCACTTCTGCTAATTAATTCAGGCCTTTTTAGCGGGCACCTTGATGTTGAAATGACATCAAAAAATATGTAAATTTAACACTTTACTTATAGTATTGTTATTTTGGTGGTCAAATGAAATCAGTCAAGGTTTTGACGTCAAAACAATTAGCATTTTTGATGTGTATTTTGCAACCCCGGCTCATTGGAGATTTGTGCCCAGGGCTACATTTTTGGGAACAGCAAAATATGTGCCCGGGGCTACTTCTGCTGGTGTTTGTTTCACCAATCCACTAAAGACTGCAATGTATATTTTTGGCAGTCTTAAATACATGACTAGGGCTATTTTTCTCATGTCATTTATATGTCCTTCTTGTGCGCGTCCATGATAAAACATCTGTATTGTCGTGCATAATTAATAACTTCACGTTTGACTGACCCTTCCCTAAACCCAACCCATAGTGTTTTAAAAACCAAATAAGAATAGCTTTTACCATTGCTTCACACTGCTTTTTTTGGTAACACTTTATAATTACACACTATGCATCATCTATTAAGCATTAGCAAATAGTGAATTCATTATTTGTTAATCATTAACTCTGCATTAATAGACGTTAGTTTGCAGTTTATACCTGCAGCTACAAATGCTCTATTCTTGACTTCATAATTCATAATTTGTTAAGGATTAATTTATCATGACTAAATTAGGTGTCACAATAGTTAAAAAACATTTGTATTTAAGAGTAGTTGGTGGTTTTTAAGATCATTCAGAATGTATGTATGAACATTTATATATTGTATTATTCAGGCATATATTAATGGTTACTATGTCTATTAGTAAATGCTTTATTAACTCAACTTCCTGCAGTTTTGTGACCTGATCTAAAGTGAGGACTATTTATGCTTTATAAATCTCTTAGAAATGACAATTAAAGGCTTAATATTAAATGAACAATACATATTTGCAATCCAATCTAAATAATAAAGTTACTGTAAATTTTAAACATTGCTGAATAACAGGAGTGTCAAAATACAGCATAAAATTGGATAAAAAAACAATATAATTGAACAATATATTATGATAGAACATTTTAAAGTTATTTAACAATGTTTAAACTGTACAGTAATTTTATTTTAGATAAGGTTGCAAATATTTTTCATTTGATACAGTTTCATTTGTGTACAGTTGAAGTCAGAATCATTAGCTGTTAACCCTAGAAACCCTATAACCCTAACCCTCAAACCTTAGTGTACTTTGCAGCCCCAAGTCTGACACCATACAAGGTGAGCTACTGAGCAAACTGATCATGCAGGTAGCATGAAAAAAAACAGATGATTCCCGGTGCATCATACCGTCCCATAGAGTTCGTATGCCAGTGCATGTATTTGCAGGTTTCCAAAAATGTAGCTCTGGGCACATATCCCCAATGAGCCTGTGTTGTTGTTGTTTCTTAATGATGTTTTGATTTCAAGGTTCCCACTGGGTTTGCTGTATTTAAACGATCTTGTTTTACAAAAAGCGTTCTCCGTTCTAATGCAACAAAATGCACTCTTTTCATTTAAGGACGAGAAATCTGAGGCTTTGAAAATTGATGGCAGACCGATCAAAACAGGTACTTCATGACACTCCCACGCCAGTGTTAAATTAAACCACATAACTTTGCAATTTGTATTTTTAAAGGGATAGTTCACCAAAACATGAAAATGTACTCAGTATTTACTCTCCCTTAAGTTGTTTCAAAAATGTATTAGATTTATTCTTCTGTTGAACACAAAAGAAGAGATTTGAAGAATGTTGGAATCCTGTAACTATTGACTTCCAAAGTATTTGTTTTTCCTACTATGCTAGTGAGTGCTTTAAGTTTTTTTTAGCTTTCTTCAAAATATCTTTTTTTGGGTTTAACAGAAGAAAGAACCTCATAAAGGTTTTGAATAAGGTTACATAATAGTAATACACATATTGGTACCTTAAATACCTTTTTGAAGGCCCAGTGACCGCTTTTATTACTGAAATGAGTGTGACCCTATTAGCATATCCAGATTAAAATGAACAATGCCAATGTATGGAGTGTTTATGCAAAGGTTTGTGAAAAAGCATGCATTTTTAAATGTTACCATGTTTTCACTGTATTATAATGTTTATATGTTTCTGTATTCACTGTGTCTATATTACACTCCCCCCATTTTAAGTGCTTTCAGTGTTTTGCCCTATAGTCAGTGAAAATTAATTTAATTCTATAATTTAAAAGACTTCGTTAATGAGTTAATACATTTCCAAAGCTCTTGTGAAAGATAAATATATATACTGCTAAAAAACACTTAACACTCAAACAACACAATATAACTCCAAGTGTTCCCCCTTTTTTTTTAGCAATATATATATATATATATATATATATATATTGGATATTCGATATATATAGATTTAAATATTATATATTTATTTATTTATAAAGTAAATATGAGTGCTGGCAAAGGTTAGTCAGCTTCCAAAATAAATGCTTGTTTTGACGTAAGATATGTGTGTGTATTATATATTACATTTATATATATATATAAATATATATATACGTAATACACATACATACATGAAAAATGTATTAAATTTGTATCATTTTGTATATCAAATACATTTAAAATATACATATAAATAAACATTTTTAAACATAAATCAAAGGATACATGTGCGTATTTGTTTTATATAATAAATATGCACAGCACACACATATATGTTTTGTCAAAACAGACTTTTATTTTGGATGTCATCCACAGTGAGTAATCATTGCCCTGCACTACAAAACATAGTAAAAAATATATAGTTCAATAAAGTATATAACACAAACATTTGATTAACTTTTTTTTTTAATGATTGTTTTAAAAAAGTTGATGTTAATGTAGAACAGACAGCCTGACGTGCACCAGATGATCATCTTGATAATAAACTGTGTTCTAGTGTGTGTAAATATGTCGGGGTCTTCTCTGTAGGGTCAGCAGAGACTAAGCTGGAGCCGTGGTCCTGGCCGCAGTATCTGGAGCTGCAGAAAGCTGTGGCTGCTCCAGTCCGACTCTTCCAGGAGGTCTGACTGCTTTCTTTCACTGATTTCATCCTCTTTTTATCTTACATAAGTGCCATCAAACAATTAGTCGTGATTAAATACATCTAAAATAAAAGTTTGTATTTGCATAATGTGTGTGTGTATTCGCTGTGCATGAATATTGCGCATCTATTAAATTAAATAATAGATAAAATACACTAAAATACAAAACCAAAATATATATAATGTATATACCAGAGGTGCCCAAAATTTTTTTTATGAAGGGCCAAAAACCAACCTTGATTGAGGGGGGTGGGCCGAAGATTACTATACCAACTATTACACTAAAGCTGCTATGGTGATTTCCTAATTTATTATGATTTTATTATTTATTGGGTCCCACTTTATATTAAGTGTCGCTTATACCTGTGAACTTACATGGTAACTAGATGTGTAAGTAGTATGTAACTACAGTGTATGTACACACTGGTACATAGTATTTACTTGTGTAATACTGGTGTAACTACACTCATGTAACAACCCACTGAATAGTATGTGTAAGTACAAATGTGTAACAGGACATTGGTAACAACACTAGGAAAGTACACATCTGTAACAAGAGTTATGGAAGTGCATTGTGTAACAACAATATGTACTTGCAGATGTTTTCCCACTTCCACACCTGTTTGCAGATCATGTACTTGTGAACACTGTATGGCAGAACTAATGCTGCATTAGAAGGTTTCACCTTGTGATACCAGTGTACTTACATGGTAAATCCACAGGAACTGTCCACTCAATATAAAGTGTGAAATGGTCACAAATTACTGTTCATACATTCATTCATTTTCTTTTCGGCTTAGATGGGTTGCAGCTGGAAGGGCATTCGCTGTGTAAAACATATGCTGGATAAGTTGGCGGTTCATTCTGCTGTGGCGACCCCAGATTAATAAAGTGACTAGGCCGAAATGAAAATGAATTTTATTTTTAAACTTTATATTGTGGACCGTTCCTGTGGAGTTACCATGTAACTACACTGTTATTAAAGTGTTGCATAGAAGATATTTCTACAAGTTACACAGTAAATTATGACCATTTTACACTTTATATTGAGTGGACAGTTCCTGTGGAGTTACCATGTTATTACACTGGTATCACAAGGTGAAACCTTCTAATGCAGCATTAGTTCTGCCATACAGTGTCCACAAGTACATGATCTGCAAACAGGTGTGGAAGTGGGAAAACATCTGCAAGTACATATTGTTGTTACAGATGTGTACTTCCATAACTCTTGTTACAGATGTGTACTTTCCTAGTGTTGTTACCAATGTCCTGTTACACATTTGTACTTACACAGACTGTTCAGTGGGTTGTCACATGAGTGTAGTTACACCAGTATTACACAAGTAAATACTATGTACCAGTGTGTACATACACTGTAGTTACATACTACTTACACATCTAATTACCATGTAAGTTCACAGGTATAAGCGACACTTAATATAAAGTGGGACCCCTCTTACAATAAAAACATACATAAACACATTTGTAACACAATGGTATTCGATGCTGAATACACGAGCTGCACCAGCCTTTGCCTTGATTTGCTCGTTGATGTCTTCTGTATTGTCCTCTGTGTTCCCGTGATAGTATTTACCTTTTTAAAAAATCATTTATGCACAACATTTAATTGAAACATTTAAATTCAGTTTACGTTTGTTGCTCAACAATTAAACATACAAACAAAAGGTTACGTTAAATTAGAAATGACAATCTCTGTTGAGGGCATTCATTCTAAATCTCTTCTCAGATGGTATGGTGGGCCAAATCAAAGGTTACCATGGGCCAACTTTGGCCCGCCCCAGCTAACAGGGAACATTCCCAGAACATTCACTAACGTTCTTTAAAAGTTGTGCTTACAAGTCAGTTTTTTCAGCGTTCTTGCAGGTCTTGTGCTGGTTCTTGCTTCACGTTCTTACAGTATGCTGTCTTTATTTTTTACCCAGCTCTTACATGTATGTGTGTATCTGCTGCAGACGCAGAGGGTCCCCCTGATCAGGAACTGCTTCAGGCAGGGTATGAAGCTGGAAGGCATCGACCCGCAGCACCCGTCCATGTATTTCGTCCTGACAGTCGCTGAGGTACATCACAGCGGCTCTTCACATCTCGTATTCTGCCTGTCATGACAGTATCTGCCTCTGAGTGCTCGTTCTCGTCTGCAGGTCTGTGGCTACAGGTTACGCCTTCATTTCGATGGTTATTCTGACTGCCATGACTTCTGGGTCAATGCCAACTGCGCTGATATTCACCCCGCCGGGTGGTGTGAGAGCACCGCACACAAGCTACACACTCCCAAAGGTCAATTATAGAGCTCTATGATACACGCACACTTTTTCCAAGCTCAATGGGATTTATGCATGGGGACGCTGCAAACTGTGTTGGAGGGGTGGACTTTAAAAACACGCAATAACAAATGTCTTTACAATCTATTTAATGGCCCAGTTTCACAGGGCTTAGCTTAAGCCAGGACTAGAAGACCTTAGGTAAATTAGGCTATTTAAGCCACATTTATAAAAAGGGCCTTAGAAAAATTGGTCACACTTTATTTTGATGGTCCGTTTGTTAAATTTAAGTTACATTGCAACTAATTCTCATTAGATTATAAGTAGACTGTTAGGTTGGGGTTAGTGTAAGTTGACATGTACTTGCAAAGTTACTTATAGTCAGTTAAATGTTTGTTGAATGTCACTGTCAACAGATATTAAGTAGACAGTCTACTGATCCTTAAATGGACCATCGAAATAAAGTGTTACCGAAAAATACATCACCGGTGTGCACCTGGAGACAAAAAATGACACTGACATATTTTAAAACATCTTACTGCAAGTTATTTTCGGTTAAGACAGCTCAAAAGTTCAATTTAATCCATGACTAGCCTTAAACCTTGTTTGTGAAACCGGGGGAATATGTCCTTGCTGAATAAACATGAATGTATATTTATGTGACAGTGATGATTTTGTAAGGAATAAATTACACACAACCCCAAATCAGAAAAAGTGTATAGACAGTATTGAAAAGGCAAATAAAAACGAAAGTAGTGATTTCTAAATCTACCTTGACTTGTAAATATTTTATGGGCTCAGGACTATATTGGCAAACCTTTGTCAAGTACCACAATACATAGTTACATCCACAAATGGCTGTTAAAACTGTACTGTGCCAAAAGAACGCCTTATGCTAACAGTGTCCAGAAGTGCTGTCGACTTCTCTGGGCTCTGAGGCATCTGAGACAGACCATCACACAGTGAAAACATGTGCTGTGGTCAGATGAATCAGTATTTCAGGTATTTTTTGGGAGAAATGGACGCTGTGGGCTCTGTACCAAAGAAGAAATGGATCATCCAGACTGTTACCAGCAACAAGTCCAAAAACCAGGGTCTGTCATGGTATAGGGTTGTGTCAGTGCTCTTGGCAGTGGTAACCTGCACTGCTTGTGACGTTAATGCTGAAAAGTATATAGAGGTTTTGGAACACAATATACTGCCTGTTTTCCAGGGGCGCCGATGTATATTTCAACAAGACGATGCAAAACCACAATCTGCACACATTACAAATTCCTGGCTGTGGAAGAACAGGTACTTGACTGGCCTGTCTGCAGTCCCGACCTGTCTCCAATAGAGAATGTGTGGTGCATCCTGAAGCACAAAATGCGACAGTGAAGACCCCGTACTGAATCAGAATCAGAATCAGTTTTATTGTTAGGTGTTCCGCACACGAGGAATTTACTTTGGCTACAGAAGCTTACAGTGTACATAAAGTGACAAGTGACAACACAGAATAAATATTAAAAAAGACGATAGACATTAAACATAGATGCAGTCAGTCCAACGATTTGGATTGTTGATATGTATGTACAGATTTGGTATAAATATACAGGTTATAAGGTGCTGTGTCCAGATGCGTAAGAAGTATTGCATTGTATATTGTTATAAGGTGCTGTGTACAAGTGCGGATGAGAAAGTATTGCACGTTTATTGCACAATAGGAAAAATATTAACTGTTCATGAGGTAGATGGCCTGAGGAAACAAACTTTTCCTGTGTCTGGCAGTTTTTGTGCTCGGTGCTCTGTAGCGCCGGCCAGACGGTAACAGTTCAAACAGGACGTGTGCTGGGTGCGAGGCGTCCAGGGTGATTTTGCGAGCCCTTTTACTCACTGTGGAAGAGTACAGTTCTTGAAGTGTAGGAAGGGTAGTGCCAGTGATTCGTTCAGCAGTCCGGACTATTCGCTGTAGTCTACGGAGGTCGGTTTTGGCAGCTGAGCTGAACCAGACGGTGATTGAAGTGCTTTACTGTTCCAACTTTTTTGGAAATGTGATGCAAGAACCAAAATTTGAATGTGTTTATTTTGAACAATATTTAATAAAATAAATAAAAATCATGAGGAACACATTAAATAATGTGCTGTTATAATGTCTGCAATGAAGCACAAGGCATAGTAAATTTAGAAATCACTACTTTCTTTTTTTATTTGCCTTTTTTATTTGCGTTGTGTAACACACATATTTTATGTCAAGACAAACGTTTATTTTGAATGCGATTAATCACGATTAATCTTTGCCCAGCATTAGTAATTGTATGTATGATCTTCACTTGCAGGATGTAAAGAAGAAGAGTTTTCATGGTCCAACTATCTAAAAATCACCCGATCTCAGGCGGCACCGAAAGAGTTGTTTTCCAGCTCAGTCAAAGTAAGTTTTCAGACACTGAGCCTGCATTGCAGATCTTGACAGCTGATTGAGAACAGTGCTTGTGTGTGTGTGTGTGTCCAGCCGGAGACAGACTGTGGGTTTGAGGTGGGCATGAAGCTGGAGGCCGTGGACCGCATGAACCCATCGCTCATCTGCGTGGCCACAGTCACCGACCGAGTGGCCGACCGCTTTCTGGTTCACTTTGACAACTGGGACGACACCTACGACTACTGGTGAGTTAAGCCTACCACATCAGTGTTTCTCAACCACGTTCTTGGAAGACCACCAACACTGCATGTTTTGGATGCCTCCTTTGTCTGTCACACCCATTACAGGTCTTTCAGTCTGTAATAATGAGCTGATGATCTGAATCAGGTGTGTTTGGTTAGGGAGACATAAAATATGTGTAGAGCTGGTAGTCCTCCAGGAGCATGGTTGAGAAACACTGCACTACATGACTTTAAAGGGCACCTATTA